>QLPG01018452.1:0-10157 GCA_003314385.1 Gomphus sp. MG54 | reverse complement strand
GATGACGGATGTACGGAACCGAGACCGGTGTATCGCGCGTTATGCATGCTGCGTGGATGTTTGTACATGGACGTAGGATGGTTGTTTGGTCGGCACTGGCGAATAATGGGACCTCGGTACGTGTACTTGACAATCAACCTGGACAGGTATTAACTTAGTATCATCCTATCAAAGAACTTGATTAGGCTTTATTCACACCAAATTCTTGTCACAGTTCTTGAGTTACCTCTTTATGGTTCCAAAACAGTTAGAGTAGGGTAAGGGTAAGGCAGGATAGGGTAAGGGTAAGGCAGGATAGGGTAAGGGTAGGGTAGGATAGGGTAAGGGTAGGGTAGGGTAGGATAGGGTAGAGTAGGATAGGGTAAAAGTAGGGTAGGATAGGGTTATTGTGAAAGGCAACAAATTCCCACAGTGATGTGTTCTTTCAACTGGGCCAAAAGGCCACTATGCCAGGTTATCTGGCATTAGTCTGTGGGCACTATTTAAACATCAACTTGTTACATGTATTCACCAACCATTGCAATGGTATGTAACAGTACCTCCCCCTTAGGTACCGAGCCCTCGAGGTGCCACAGTGATGATATCTTAACAGGTTTCTCAGGCCTGTCTGTGGCTCCCCCCAAGCACTCTAATTACTATTTGACATAGCAGACCCCCATGATGTCATAGACCATCATGTAAGCCAGGGTCCCTGGGGTCCAAGTGATTGCAACAACCCTCTAAATTATTGCGCACACAGGGATTTGAACCGCTGACCTTTGGTCAACCTGGCATACTGAGAAAGGCAACAAATTCCCACAGTGATGTGTTCTTTCAACTGGGCCAAAAGGCCATTATGCCAGGTTATCTGGCATTAGTCTGTGGGCACTATTTAAACAGCAACTTGTTACATGTATTCACCAACCATTGCAATGGTATGTAACAGTTATTGAGAAATGTATATTTGTATGAATAAATGTATTATCATTGTAACATGTTTTATCAGTTCTTTGTAGTTCTTATATTTCTGTTTTATCTCCATGTTTCTCAGATCTCTATGTTTCTCAGAGATGGATTAGGGAGATACAAGGGAGGGACATAGGGGGAGATTGCTTACTTATATGGGAGACATATATGTGTACCTAACAAACTGGTACAGGCCCATAGATAAATTCCAACATTTCCATACAACAACACATATTCAATTTAGATCTAGCTCACAACCCATGACTGATTGATATCAAATGGAGGTAGATCGTGTCATTACCAATCAAGGGCCAAACATATTGATTCAGGAGTACATACAATGGTAGGCATTACAGAGAGTCTGGATTGCATAACAGGATGGAGTCTTACTTGATATCAAATAAGAAATGGTCACCAGTTCTTATCACCAATATACATCTCTCATAGTTAGAGGGATTCTCTACATAGGAATTACTGACCAAGCTCACTGTAGAGTTGTATATAAATAACAATACATTCGTATGATGAGAGTAGTAGTAACAAATATTCCCCACAACTTGTTAGCCAGTCTTATGACCTCTTTTTCTTTAACTCAAGTCACAGCCACCAGCTGAAACAATACATTTCAAGCCTGGTCATTGTTTAACTTAGACATGGATGAAATAAATACTACATCCGACATTTTCCTCATGAGCCCCCATAGGACTTATTCAAAAGCTCTCAAGATTTCTTTGCTACTCACAAAAGAAAATGCATAAAAGACTTATAAACATTTTCTTCATAAGGGTAAGGGTAGGGTAGGGTAGGGTAGGGTAGGATAGAGTGAGGGTAGGGTAGGATACAGTAAGGGTAGGGTAGGATACAGTAAGGAAAGGGTAGGATAGGGTAAAGGTAAGGTAGGATGGGGTAAGGTAAGGATAGGATAGGGAAGGTAAGGGTAGAGTAGGGTAAAGGTAGGATAGGGTAGGATAAGGTAGAGTAAGGATAGGATAAGGGTACAATATGTTTAAATGTGGGGCAGACTAGGTTCTGTTGGGGGATTCCAAACCAGGATATTGAGAAAATGGCTGGACAAATAGAATAATAATGATGGGGATTTTCCCATGATTTTAGTTATATTGATCACTAGGAGAATTGTAATACTGTAGCCTATTCTACCCTGAGCTAAGCTCCCAGGTTTGCCTCTGCTTAGGCACCAACTTAGCAAACTGGCCTGGGTGCCAAGGGATCAGTTTATTAATGCATAAGGTAGGTTTAGAGGTAGCTCTGTTTTTGGTATGACTTTTTCTGATTGCTCAGTCTGGAAGATTAGAGTAGGAGTTGTGTTATGGCCCATGCTGCCAATAAACTCACATTATACCCCACAACCACCCATACCATTTCTGGGACCTTTCTGATCGCTCAAAGCCTAAATAACCACTTTCCAAATTCCAATGCATCAATCCAAGGTTCTGCATTTCCAAACCTCTGAAGATTCCGAAGCCAAGGTTCCACTCCTTTGATAAACAATGCGTAGAATCATCGCATACCTCACTCCCTTGTTTTTTGTTCTATATTGCCCCTTGTACTCTCTTCCCCCCCTTGTCTTTACTCGGCAAAGATAGTACAAGACTAGAGACATGCATATAAGCCACCAGTCAACTGGACTATTTGCCAGTACAAATATCAACTTAATTCTGCATCGTAGTTTCCGATTCAGTTCCAGTAAACTTCTGACTTTCTGAAATTAGGGATAGATGATTGAGGAGAGTGCAACACATAAGTTGAAGCCAAGTCCCTGTGACCTTGAACCACTCATACCACCCTATACTGTGAACTGTCCTAAGACGCCTGGCTAGAGAATGGCTGTAGGGTGCAAACTTACATCTCACCCCTGAGAGACCAATCTCAATATATTGTAATTATATATCAATTTTAGTATCACTCTGTGCGCTTTTGAATTCTGAATTTTTCTCACATTTATTTGTATTTTTACCCTCAATATTGAGGGAGTTATTCATTCTTCTCTATGTACGCTACTTATGGGCGCTTGTCTATGCATGACGCGACACATGTGGCCGGCTCCCTGGATAGGGACCGGTAACTTGGCTCAAACCTTCGATAGGGTCAAGGACCGGTTACAAGGTATATGCGGGTGAAACATAACCCACATATATGTCCCTCCTCAGTGGTTGACTACACTGAGGAGGTGAGTTGTATAATATTATGTACAAAGCCTCAGGGCTAATTTCTCTTTTATTTCTATTGTAAGATAAATAACTTAGGTATATTTTCCGAATATATCTCAGTGGTTGACTACACTGAGGAGATAAATAACTTAGATTGTCTATAAAATTCTTCAAACCTACTGTAACTTGTTCATAATCTCATCAATGGCACGGGTCACCCACGGGTCAAATGTGGGTGACCCACACCCAACTCATGGGAAACCCGAACCCATCAACCCATGGGTTTTTTCCCATGGGTCGATGGGTGTCGGGTGTGCGCCACACCCACACACATGTGGCATGTACGGCGCATATGGTGCGTATGACATGTATGGCATGTACGATGCATATGGCACTTTCGTTGCATTTGGGGCATCACATTCATGTTGGCACATGCGTGTATGCGTAAGTTGCATTCGTGTCGGAGTTGATGCCCCAGGTTGGGCCCAGGTCATGGGTGCTCGTGGCTTGACCCGTACCCACACCCAAGGACACCTGACCCGGTGACCCATGCGGGTTGGCCTGACCCGTACATTTCCCTACCCCTGGCGCTTCCTATCTTTCCACCCCTATTTTGATTCTGATCATGAATCCGTGACCTTTAGCCCCTCCACCTCTGGAGTATGAACCCCCCTTCGGAAATCCTTCAGAATCCTCTGGAAACCCTTCTGGAAGCCTCTAGCTAAGCACCGACACGTGGATTTAACAGTATATTCATACTCACACTCCTAATCATCATAAAGCATGAGACCCATTACACGTTCACAAGCCCTACAGACAATCAACCTGGCATCTGCCTGCTGTGCATCCATCCCCCAAGAACTGTCCACCCCTGGACCAAGTTTCCAAATGCCTCAGACCCCAGCATACCCTCTGGAACCTTCATCTGACTCCAGATTCTCAGATGCAGATCAAAACCTGCATCCGAATATGACCAACCCATTCCTCGTGAACCACCCCCCAGCAACCCAACAATCGTTGCCCTTGGAGATCCAATCCAGTTCAGGACCATCCTCAGCAGTGCTGTCAACCTCATCGGCACCACCTCCTTTCACATCTCTCCCCTACGTACCACCACCCTTCACACCTCCGCCCATGGCACCACTACCCATAGCACCACCACTCATTGCACCACCACCTGTCGTACCTCTGCCCACTGCACCACCCCCCATCATCCAACCCCATGTTGCACCACCCACTGCAGTACTACCATCTCCTGTACACCCAGGAGGGGCCCCCACCTTAGGATCCAACATTGTGCCCGATCTCACTCAGGCCCTCATTATGCTGGCAAGCAACTTAGCTAGCCCCAGAAGATCAGCCCCCTGCACCGCCAAGGTCCAGGATCCAGATACCTTTGATGGATCCGATTCGAGGAAACTACAAGCCTTCTTAGTGCAGTATAGTCTGAACTTCTATGACCGCCCTGATGCTTTGACACCGACAGTGCCAAGGTAACCTACGTACTGTCGTACCTGACTGGTACCACCCTGGACTGGTTTGAACCAGCCCCCGACAAGCCAGACTGGCTCTATGACTATGAGGAGTTCGTGAATGAACTCAAAACCAACTTCAGCCCCCTGACTCAGAAGGAGAGGGCGAAGCAGACCTTGAGAACCTCTGCATGCATGATAACCAGCACATCATAAAATATGTAGCCGAATTCAATCAACTAGCCACCCACATCTACTGGGGCGATGCTGCACTTCATTGCCAGTTCTACAACAGACTCCCTGGCAGGATCAAGGATGAGATAAAAGCCCACTCCCTGCTCCAACTCTGCCTCCTGTCCCAATCCATCGATGCCCGCTACTGGGAGCGATGATCAGAAATTGCCAGAGAGCCCCCCTCTACACAGAACTTCAACCACCCCTATGACAGAGGGAGGACCCCCATGACCACATATTTGGCCCCTAACACAGGCAATAAGATGGCCAATCCAGGCCAACCTGCAACCCCATCCAGTGGCAGCAGGACTACCACGGATCTTTTGTCCAAAATTGGAAAAGACGGAAAACTTACACCTCAAGAACAGCAACGCCGCTTTGAACAAAACCTCTGCCTCTTCTGTGGCAGGTCAGGTCACTCAGCCAAGGAATGCCCAAGATCTGCCACCACAGTCACCCAAGGGCATGCAGCCTCTGTGATAGAAGAAGTTGAAGAAGAGTCTGAGACATTGGAAACTTTGGAAACTGAGGAATAAGAAGCCAGGCTCCCAACTCTAGCACCAGTTGTTCACGTTGGACACCAACTGTGCCAAAGGAAGTAAAACAAACAACACGTCTAACCTTTTTAGGAATATGACCCCCCATGACCAATTGTTGAGGATTTTGACCCGTTTCTGCAGAAACACTCTGACCCTCTGAACTCCGTCAGAATTCTAGTTGCAAGGACCATATGCTCACCTACTACGATCCGTCGATCGACAGGGCATTGAGTACTACTCGTTTAGATTCGTCCTAACTGATTCTTGATATCATGGAGCCAGCAGTTTTCACTCAGTGCTCAATCTGACCCTCTGAAAAACTCCGCTCAGGAAGAACCCTGACCATCATGGAATTCCATACCATCCCTTAGAACAAAATGATGAGATTATGAGCAAATGTGCAGTAGGTTTGTGGATTTTCTAGGCAGTCTAAATATTTTATCTCCTCAGTGTAGTCAACCACTGTTGTATATTCGGAAAATATACCTAAATATTTTATCTTACAATGAAAATAAAGAAAATTAGTCGGGAGTCTCTGTCTATTATACTATACAACTCACCTCCTCAGTGTAGTCAACCACTGAGGAGGGGGGCATCCGCAGGTTGTGTTTCACCCGCAAATACCTTACAACTGGGCCTTGACCCTATTGAAGGTTTGAGCCGGATTGCCGGTCCCAATCCAGGGAGCTGGCCATGCGCATTGCATTGTGTGTAGACAAGCGCCCGTAAGTAGCATACAGGTAGAAATACATTATCTCCCTCAGTATTGAGGATAAAAATATAGAAAAATATTCGAAAAATAGAGAATTAAAAAGCACACTGTTCGATACTAAAATCAACGTATAATTACAATATATTGAGATTGGTCTCTCAGGGGTGAGATGCAAGTTTGCACCCTACACACCCCCTCAAGCTCAATATATGCCGAGCTGTTCGATGAGAATCTTCACTCTGGGTCCTGGTAAACCCTTTGTGAGGATGTCTGTGAGCATTTGATCGGTTGGGAGGTATTCGATTGTAATCTTCTTCCCCTCAATCGTATCTCTGATGAAATAGAGTCTTATATCAAAGTGTTTGGTCCTCGAGTGCTGCTGATTTGTTATAGCCCATACCTTCAAACGAACCCACACTAACCCCCACAACCACCCGTTCCCATTCCGAGACCTTTCCGACCGAAAGTACGAAAGATCGTTTCCCGTGGATTCCGTTCCCGTCACGTCCGTCCGAGACACCGTTTCCGTGTCCGACCAAGACACCGTTCCCGAGTCCGCCCCCGGCCGAGGACTCAATACTTTGATAACCGACGCGCAAGACATCGCGTACCTCACTCCCTTGTTCTACCTTATACTGACACCCTTGTACTATCTTTCTCCTTGTTTTATGACCGGCTAAAGATAGTACAAAGAACGTTACATGTATATAGTCTCGCAGTCGACTGGACTGTTCGCTAGTACGAATATCGAATTAGTTCCCCCCCAGTTTCCGATTCATTTCCGGTAAACTCCCGCCTCCTTTCCGAAATTAGGGACAGACGATCGAGGAGGGCGCAACACATAAGTTGAAGCCAAGTCCCTTCGACCTCGAACACCTCAGCGACCGGATTGATCTATTCCGCGACCTACCCTAAACTCCCGGCGCCTCCGTCCCCGTCCGTAGTCCGTCCGACCCCGATCTCGGTCTTCGGCCCCGTTACGGACCCTCGCACTAGCTCGGAAACCCTTTCGGAAGTGCTAGCTAAGCGCCTGACACGCGGACTTAACATGATTACTGTAAGCTATAGTAATAGCCGATTGGTTGTCAGCATATATTTTAATAGGATTTTTAATGGGCTGGAAAACTTCAGTTATGAAGTTCTTTAGCCAAATGGCTTCTTTTGTGGCATGAGTCATTATGAGGGTACTAAACATTAGACTTTTAAGGCTGCCTGCCTGGTACATGGTCTTCTGGAGGATGATAGGGAATAGAGGTTCTCCCTTCAAGAGGCTGCTGGCATACAGACAGGATCATGCATAGCTCAGGAGACTCTTTGTTACCATCTTAAACCACTGTACTCCTTCAGATCCAGCTCAACTTTGGACCCTGTTTTGGGAATACATCTGGGATGACCTTCAATACAAGCTCTGATACATGCATGGGATCCATGATCCTACCCATTCAAATCTATAAATTTGGTCTTTTCCTTATTGACAAGATCATGTGGCAGGGAGGAAGGTCTCTTTCTGAGGTCAAGGACATGCCCTAATTCATAGGTCTGTCAGGGCACCAGAAATGCCAATGTTGCATGGGCCAAGTACTATTGGAATAGTACCAACTTCACAGTGCAGGCAAGAAATTGGCCAAGTCCAGTAGACTGATCAGGGCTTAAATGTACTCATGTGTTGCACCCTACTTTCCATGTATGCCACTAATTTCAGAGAGCAGATAGACCTGGGAGAGTGCTGAGAGTGTCAGCCCAAGCAAAGGACTTCAGACAGGAGGATGAGGGAAGGCAAGAAGTGTATGCCAAGTTGATATTAAGAATGGGGAACTATCTACATCCATATGCTACTTATATAGGTTAAGAAGAAAATGTGGAATCAGGGTAGCCTAAGACATGGAAAAAAAGAATATGGTATGAAGAGCATGTTCAAGTATTGTCCACAATGCTCAAGAATAGAACAATGAATATAAATGAAAATAGAACAATAAATGTGGCCAAGTATAAGATAATAAGAGTGTGACTGAGAATAAAACAATAGAATGTGACTGAATATAAAACAATAAGGTTATCACTGAGAATAAAACAATTGAAAATGTCCCAAGGTAAAATGGGCCAAGAAATAAAGAATAAACAGGTTGGGAATAATGGATAATGAATGAAGGAAGAGTAGATGATGAATAGAGTGGGAGGTGTGGATAATGAATGTACCAAGCTGAGACCAACATACTAAGTGACTTGCACAGTAGGGGATCAAACTGTTCACATATTGTGAACACTTTGATTGTGTAGTATATAATGAAATGATAATATAAGCACAAAATCTCATATAATTTATCATGATATCTCTGCATCTTAGCTTGAGGCCACTCACCAGTATGATTATGTAATTCTCAATATTGGCCAAGATATTAATTATTTAAAATAATCAAACATGTGAATGGTTTTGTCCCCACTATTTTTTTTTCATCAAAAAATGATACATACAGAGCTCAAAATCACGTGACATGTCACTTGATATCACATGATCATAATTAAGGTTTTTTCTATCCAAACAACACCAAATTCTCCCTTGTTTTCAACCATGAAGTTCCTCTCTGCTGTCAAAGTTGACTCTATCATCCAACTGCTTAAATCTGGTCATTCTGGCCATTATATCTCTTCCTACCTTTGTGTCTCTCTGTTGGTTTCATCTCCAGCTCTTTTTTTTGATTCACAGGAAACACTATCCTAACATCACCAAGTCCTTTGTTCATCACCATTTCAAGATTTCCCCCTCCAATCTCTATCATATCATGCCTCTCTGTCAAATCCATGATACCGAGCTTGTCAAGCTTTAGGAATGCCAAGATGTTGGATAGGAATGGCCAAGTCCTACAGGCCAGAAGTAGTGGCTTTGGCTTCAATGTACTCATGCATTATTCCCTACTCTTCCGTGCATGGCACTGATTTGCAACAGATGGGGTACTTGGGAGGATGCCGATGATGCCAGCCCAAGTAGAGGACTTAACAGAGGAGGAGAAGGTAGAAGGGCCTAAGCCTAGTCAATACCCAAAATGAGGAAATATGTACATGCATGCCCTACTTATATAGGTTTAAGAAGCAACATGTGGAATAAGGAATGTGGGACAATAAGGTATGCAGAGCATGTGGGTATTGTCCACAATGAGTAAAATTAGAATGAAGGGATGCAAACAGAAATAGAACAATAAAAGATAGAATAATACAAATGTGACCCCAGATAGGACAATAGGGAGTGCCTGACTATAAACCAATGGTTGCAACCGGAGATAAAACAAGGACAGGAAGTCCCAAGATGAGGCAGATTGAGGAATGAGGAGTGGATAGGGTAGGATTAATGGTTGGTGAATGAGATAAAGTAGATGAGGGATGGGGACAAGGAATGTGGATGGCAGGTGTGCTGATCCAAGACCGATGTGCCAAGTGACTTGCATGCAGCTTGGACATGGGAGCATAGACATAGTCTGATTTACTTGGTCAGTAATGCCAAATTACCAGATACTCAGTACATGTACTTGACAGAGCTCCAGTTCACTCAGCAGTATGGACCAAATGACCCTTACCATTTAATCCCACACACCAGTGACAAGTCATTCCTTACTAGTATGTGGTCTTGGCTTGGTACATTTGGTACATTATATGATTCATTTCCCTCATCCCATCCTCTCTATTTGTCAAGTACACATACCAAGACCCATCTATTTGGCATTGCTGACCAAGCAACCATCCTATATGTTGGGTCATGATTTTATTCCCCTGCATTTGTGTTTTGCACTTGCATCTTTGGTTCTCTTTTGTGCTTTTCTCTTTTGCATGTGCGTTCTCTGGCGCTTAAAATAAGTGCCCATAATGACACACCATTGCGCACCTTTGGGCCTTGTCTTTAGCATCCATATTGACAAGCCCCAAAGGCACTTGTTGCTCTGTGTGTCAGTTATCAGTCTTATTAGACCTTCCCTGCCATCAAGTTATGGGCCCTGGGTTTTAACTGGCTCACACTACAACACACACTACTCCAATCTCCCCCATACTTTGCACACACCTTTATACAGGTTGCATCCACCTTCAGTCAAATTTTCAG
>QLPG01018448.1:0-11823 GCA_003314385.1 Gomphus sp. MG54 | reverse complement strand
ATCCACTCTTCCCTCACTCATTATCTATTATCCCCACCCTGCTTATTCCTGATTTCTCAGCCTGTTTCACTTTGGGACATTTTCTTATTGTTTTGTCCTCGGCCATGACCCTATTGTTTATATTCGGTCATTTGCTATTATCTTATTCTTGGCCACATTCCTATTATCTTATTTGACCACATTTCCATTGTTCTATTCTCGTTTACATTCTTTGTTCTATTCTTGATCATTGTAGACAATACCTCCACATGCTCTACATACCTTATTGTTTCTCCATGTCTTATGCCACCCTGATTTCACATCTCGCTTCTTAACCTAAATAAGTAGCACATGCATGTAGATAGTTCCCATTCTGAATGTTGACTTGGCTTATGCCTTCTTGTCTTCCCTCCTCCTGTCTGAAGTCCCCTACTTGGGTTGACACTCTCAGCACTCTCCTGAGTTTCCCTTCTGTTCCAAATTAGTAGCACACATGGAAAGTAGGGTGCAACACATGAGTACATTGAAGCCAAGCCACCCTGATTGGTCTGCAGCACTTGGCCGATTGTCAAGTACACATACCAAGTATTGGTTCACTCAGCAGTGCTGACCCAACAATCAGTCTAATTCCATGTACAAGTGACCAAATCACATACAAGTCACTTGGTACGTTGGTCTCGGCTCAGCACATTCTTCATCCACATCCCCCCATCCTATTCATTGTCCATTCTTCCCTCATTCATTATCTATTATCTGTTTTGGAACTGTTAATAATTTAACCCAAGAAGTGTGACAAAACTTTGGTGTGATAAAAGCCTAATCAAGTTCTCTGACAAGATGTTTAGCAAGTGAATGCCAGTCTGGGTTGTTGTCTAAAAAGAATTGTTTAGAGGGGGCCTTGGCAGGTACCTTATCTATTATGTGTAGGAATAATAGTTTATGAGTGTAAACTATTAGTTCTACCCTTTCCTAGGATTATTTCCACTTGATGTTCTATAAAATCTGGGTTTAGTTCTTTTACTATGTTTTTGCATACCTTTTCTGTTATAGCCGAGAACCTTCCACTTCAGTAGAAGGGTGAGCTTCACTCTTTGGAATGAACCTCTTGTTTGCCAATTGGTCTTCAGAGCTCTTGACAGAAAGGGTGGCAACTGGTCTTTGGACCAATGTACCTAAGTGATCTTTGGACCGACTTATATAAGGGTGCTAGCTGCACTAGATAATCCAGTGGATTATGGATAAGAGTAAGATTGATTAAAGTTACACTACAGAACTAGTCTCTATATATACTAATTCTAAGCTAATTATGTAACTCCCCGATAAGGCAAGACTTTCCTGAAATTAGTGGAAGGGTGTGGAAAGGAATGGAAAGTCCTGGAAGCCTGTGGAAGTTACGAGTCTGTCAGGCTCCGGGAATGCCGAGGAGTGGCCAAGTCCTGCAGGCCGGGAATAGTGGCATGGCTTCAACATGCTCGTGCGTTGCGCCCTACTTCCCATGCATGCCACCGATTTAGGACAGAGGGATACCCGGGAGAGTGCCAAGAGTGTCGGCCCAGGTAAAGGACTTGGGACAGGAGAAGGGAGGACAAGAAGGCGTAAACCTAGTTGATTTCCAGAACGAAGAACCATCTACATACATTGGCTACTTATATAGGCTAATAAGTGAGATGTGGAACAGAGTGGCACAAGGAATGGAGAACAATAAGGTATGAAGAATCATGTGGAGGTATTGTCCACAATGATCAAGAATAGAACAAAGAATGTGGATGATAATAGAACAATAAAGTATGGCCAAGGACAAAAGAGTGAGTGAGAATAGAACAATGGGAGTGGCTGAAACATAAAACAATAGGGCCACTGCTGAGTGGCAACAAAGAGTGAATGTCCTGAGGGTAAACAGGCAAGGGGAGGGACAGGGAAAGAAGGGGAATGAAGGAATGACAAAGGATAGAGGGGACAGGATGAGGAAAGTGAACCAAATGATGAGCCAAACGTACCGGACTGAGACCATGTACTGGCAAGGGATGACTTGTCACTGGTGTGTGGGACTAAAAGGCAAGGGTTGTTCGGTCAGTACTACCGAGTGAACCGGAGCTTGGTATCGGGGGCTTGACAGAGTCACCCTGTAGTCACTAATGAGTCATATTCCCATGGCTGGTAGTCTTGTGACTGGTCAAGTCATGAAATATTAATAGTAAGCAAGCCATGCTTCTGGGCTGACCTTATGTGTAATAGTTATTATGTAAACCCAGGAATTTGTTGTACAATTGAGTCTTGAGAGCTTGAGCGAGCAGTTTGACACCATTTTCTATGTGTAATTGTTTGGTGCCTGGATGTGGGTCCTTGTGGGTCCAAAATAGAAATAAGCGAAAAATATAAGTGTTTTTGGAGGTTTTCCTTGGGTTTGAAGAGCTTGATAAATTAAGAGTTAATTGCTTGAGGGTATTTCACTCTTAAATGGCCAGGCAAAATATTAAAATGTTTTTTTGGTAGTACAGATGAGACTGATTTGGTGTTTTTTTGGAGAGGAGAGGTTTGGATCTTGTAGGCTGATCTGGTTTAGAAGTCTTGTAGAAATATAAGGGAAAACTCCCTGTTCCCTAACATTATCCCCACCCCATTTATTCTTTATTTCTCAGCCTGTTTTACCTCAGGACATTTTCTATTGTTTTATCCTTGGCCATGACCCTATTGTTTTATATTCAGTCATTTTCTATTATATTATTCCTGGCCACATTCTTATTATCTTATTTGATCACATTTCCATTGTTCTATTCTCATTTACATTCTGTGTTCTATTCTTGATCATTGTGGACAATACCTCCACATGCTCTACATACCTTATTTTTTCTCCATGTCTTACATCACTCTGATTTCACATCTCACTTCTTAACCTATATAAGTAGTGCATGTCAAGCTTCGGGTACTGACAGACTTCAGTACTGCCGAGGGTTGTCGGGTGGACAATGGCCAAGTCCTGCAGGGCAAGAGTAGTGGCATTGGCTTCAACATACTCGTGCGTTGCACCCTACATGCCGTGCGTGCCACCAATTTACAACAGACAGATACTCGGGAGCATGCTGATGATGCCGGCCTGAGTCGAGGACTTAAAAGAGGGGAAGAATGTAGAAGGGCCTAAGCCTAGTTGATACCCAGAATGAGGAAATATGTACATGCATGTCCTACTTATATAGGTTAAGAAGCAATATGTGGAATAAGGAATGTGAGACAACAAGGTATGCAGGGCATGTGGTTATTGTCCACAATGAATAAAATTAGAATGAAGGAATGCAAAACAGGGATAGAACAATAAAAGATAGAATAATAGAAGTGTGACCAATGATAGGACAATAGGGAGTGGCCGACTATAAAACAATGGAGTCACGGCCGAGGATAATACAAGGACAGGAAGTCCCAAGGTGAGACGGACCGAAGGGTGCGGACAAGGAGTGTGGATGGTGGATGTACCGAAGCTGAGACCGGTGTACCAAGTGTTATACATGTGGCATAGACACTTGGTCGTGGATATAGGATGGTTGCTCGGTCGGCATTGCCGAGTGGTCAGGTCTTGGTACATGTACTTGACACAAGAGGACAATAAGGTGAACGAAAAAGGGTTACAAGAGAAATATACATCTGGTGTTGCAATAGGACTATTGTTTGACAAGAAAGGAAAGATGTCCAAGGTCTGAGGTTGACAATGCTAGTTGGGCTCGGAGGTGCTAAGGGAGGTTCGGACTAGGTGCGGAGCAGAATTCTTCATAGCGCCCTATGTCGGATGTCTGGGATGTCAGAGTTATATCACGGATATAACATAGTTCTCCATTCTGAATATTGACTTGGTTTATGCCTTCCTGTCTTCCCTCCTCCTGTCTGAAGTCCCTTACTTGCACCAACATTCTCAGCACTCTCCTGAGTTTCCCTTCTGTCCCAAGTTAGTGGCATGCATGGAAATCAGGGCACAACACACAAGTATATTGAAGCCAAGCCACCCCAATTGGTCTGCAGGACTTGGCTGATTCCTGCTAGCATTGTAAAGTTGGCATAATTACAATAGTACTCGGCCCACACATCATTGGCATTCCTGGTGCCTGACACCAATTCTCGCCAGCATCGTGCAGTCAGTACTATTGCAATAGTACTCGGTCCATGCATCGTTGGCATTATTGGTGCCTGACACATGCAATGGCTGATGGAGATTTTGATTAGCTGCACAAACTGTTGATTGGCAACATGACATTTTCTTCAATGAAGTTGACACCAGACGAGATCACTCACCATCTCAAAATCAAACCCCAGGAGGCAAGACACTGTGAATCTATCAAGGAGGGTGACAAACTACTTGCCACTAAACAAAGGAAGTCAGGAAGGGCTAGGTCATCTATGAAATGCACAACCTGTTTGTGCACCAGACTTACCCTCGATAAATGTTGGGAAGAAGGTAGTGGTAGTTCTGGAAAAGCACCAGACTGGTGGAAAAATCTGAAAGAAAAGAAGGACAATCAAAAAGTGTAAAGCCCACGATACCATGCTCCGATTTACTCGGCAGTACCGACCAACCGACCCTTACCCATATTATCCCTCACCAGTGTGTGGCCTCGGCTCGGTACATTCAGTTCATCATTTGGTGCATTATCCCTATCCCACCCTCCTATTCTTGATTATTCCCTGTCCTTCCCCTTGCCTGATTATCCTTGGGATATTCACTCTTTGTTGCCACTCGGCAGTGGCCCTATTGTTTTATGTTCAGCCACTCCCATTGTTCTATTCTCACTCACTCTTTTGTCCTCAGCCATACTTTATTGTTCTATTATCATCCACATTCCTTGTTCTATTCTTGATCATTGTGGACAATACCTCCACATGATTCTTCATACCTTATTGTTCTCCATTCCTTGTGCCACATCTCACTTATTAGCCTATATAAGTAGCCAGTGTATGTAGATGGTTCTTCGTTCTGGAAATCAACTAGGTTTACGCCTTCTTGCCCTCTCCTCTCCTGTCCCAAGTCCTTTACCTGGGCCGACATTATCGGCACTCTCCTGGGTATCTCTCTGTCCCAAATCGGTGGCACGCATGGGAAGTAGGGCGCAACTCCCAAGCACGTTGAAGCCATGCCACTATTCCAAGCCTGCAGGACTTGGCCACTCCTCGGCATTTCCGGAGCCTGACAAAAAGAAAAGAAGTCAAAAAGGAACAGGCACATGCTGCAATCACTGAGGCCACTAATGACAGTGGATCAGAGTCATGCACCATACTCCATGATCATTCTGCTGATCCCTATGACTGGAATATTGCAGCCATTGCATCTCCCACACCCTACTGTTTTGATTCAGGTACAATGAGTCACTGCTCATCATACCAGGAATATTTCTCTGACCTATGGATGATCCCCACTCATGAGATCAAGGGGATAAATAGGGTGAGTGTCCATACCATAGCTATGGGAACAATCTATGTCAGATGCAGGAAAGGGAGAAGACTTCAAGAATATACTTTATATTCCAGGTCCAATTGAGGTTGATCTCAATTGGACGTCTTACGGACGATGCCCTCCAGGCATCCTTCACTGCAAATGAATGTGTCATCCACCACGGTTCCAAACTCATCACAAAGGGTTTGCACCATGGCAAGGGCCTTTACAACATAACCAATCATATAATAACCAAACACACTCACATCGCACGTGCAGCTCCAGGACTCGACACATGGCACTGATGCCTGGGACACATCAATTATAGAGATATAATCAAAATGGCTGAGAAGGACTTGCCACAGGTATGCCCACCATCCTTGACTACCTCCCACAATTATGTGAACATTGTGTCCTTGCTAAACAGGCTAAGACACAAGTTCCAAGAGTGTGGGAGGGGGGGAGGGCTAAGAGGCTGCTTGAAAAAGTTTTCTCAGATATAACAGGTCCAGAAGATGTAAAAACCCCTAACAGCAAGTGATATGTCCTGAATTTCATAGATGATTGTTCAAACAAAGTCTGGGTATACATACTCAAACATAAAAATAAAGCTGTAAGATGCTTCCGAGAATGGTTGGCCCTAGTTGAATGGGAAACACAGCAAAATGTCAAAATCTTTTGCATCGACAATGGGGGTGAATATACATCTGGAGAGTTTGAGACATACCTATGAAACCATGGAGTAAATCATCAGGTCACATTGCCATATACACCATTCCATAATAGAAACGCAGAGAAACTTCACCAGACTCTTTTTAATCAAGCTTGAGCCATGATGTTAGAAAATAAGTTTCCATCAAAATTATGAGGGGAATGTATACTCACAGCTGCATATCTTAAAGATTGCATGCCCACTCACACTCTCAAAGACAAAACCTTACATGAGGCCTATTATGGAATACAACCAGATGTATCACATCTTCAGGAGATAGGAAGCCAAGCCTTCATATTTTTACAAGGAGAGAAAAATCCTAAAATTTATAACCAATCAATGGAAGGAATACTGATTGGCTACTCACCAAATTCAAAAGCATATTGATGCTACTATCCCAAGACTAGCTGAATCATTGTAACATGAAATGTGTTTTTTATTGAATCAAAAGACAACCATCCTTGCACATATCGACCAGGTGTATAAGTGGGGGATGCAGGAGAAGCAGATGATACTGAAGACCAGTCTGGATGGATGAAAATAAAACCTCACTTAAAATGGGGGGGAAATTGAAGTGTCAGATGAAGACCATGCACCAATACCAGAAACAGTTCCAAACCTGTGTAGACCAAACCATATTCCAAAACCTTCTGCAGCTGGTACTGCAATGAGGAGGATACCACATGAAACCCTACTTGAAAAAGCAAAACATGAAAAAATAGAAAGAAGATTGGGTTTTCAAATTACACAAGTCCCTGTATGGACTACACCAGGCAGGTCATTGCTGGTATACAAGACTATATACCGAAATGTGTTGTGCAGGGTTCATACATGCCAGTGTCAACCACAGTGTTTTCATCAAGAAGGGTTCCAAAGGCAGTCTCATAGTTACCATCCATGTGGATAATATGGCTACATGTCAAGTGCATGTACCGAGGTCCAGTAGTTTGGCAGTGCTGACCAAGTACCCAGCCGGTGACCAAGCAACATACTTAATACACCATTCCTGGCTCGGCACATCCCTCGTTCCCATTCCTCATCCCCATTCCTTATCCACCTTATCCTACTCACCAATCCAATAATCCTACCCATTCCACTCCTCGTTCCTTGGCCCGTCTCACCTTGGGACATCCTGTCCTTGTTTATCCATGGCTACGACACTGTTGTCTTATGGTCTGGCACTCCCTATTGTTCTGTCCTCTGCTACATTTCTATTATTCTATCCTTTATTGCTCTATCCCTGTTTTACATTCCTTCATTCTAATTTTACCCATTGTGGACAATAACCACATGCTCTGCATACCTTGTTGTCTCACATTCCTTATTCCACATGTCGCTTCTTAACCTATATAAGTAGGACATGCATGTTGTCAAGCATCGGATAACTGACGGACTTCGGTACTGCCGAGGGGTGTTGTCAAAAGGTCGGGCGGACTATGGCCAAGTCCTGCAGGCCAAGAGTAGTGGCGTTGGCTTTAACGTACTCGTGCATTGTGCCCTACTTGCCGTGCATGCCACTGTATTTGCAACAGACAGATACTCGGGGGGATGCTGAGGATGCCGGCCCGAGTCGAGGACTTTAACAGCAGAGAAGAAGGTAGAAGGGCCTAAGCCTAGTTGATACCCAGAATGAGGAAGTATGTACATCCATGTCCTACTTATATAGGTTAAGAAGCGACATGTGGAATAAGGAATGTGGGACAACAAGATATGCAGAGCATGTGGTTGTTGTCCACAACGAACAAAATTAGAATAAGGAATGCAAAGCGGAGATAGAACAATAAAAGACAGAACAATAGGGTCGTGACTCAAGATGGGACAATAGGGAGTGGCCGAGTATAAAACAATGGGGTCTTGTCCGAGGATAATACAAGGACAGGAAGTCCCGAGGTGAAACGAACCGAGGAGTGTGGATGGCGGATGTGCCGAGCCAGGACTGGCGCACCAGGCAACATGGGCACTTGGACGTGGATATAGGATGATTGCTCGGTTGGCACTGCCAGCCGATGGGTCTCGGTATGTGGACTTGACACATGTACATACTTCCCCATTCTGGGTATCGACTAGGCTTAGGCCCTTCTACCTTCTTCCCCTCTGTTAAGTCCTTGACTCAGGTTGGCATCATTGGTATCCTCCCGAGTATTCTATCTGTTGCAAATCAGTGGCATGCATGGCAGGTAGGGCACAATGTATGAGTACGTTGAAGCCAAAACCACTACTCTTGGCCTGCAGGACTTGGCCATTGTCTACCCGACCCTTCAGCAGTCCTGAAGTCTGTCAGTTCCCAAAGCCTGACTCTACAGCTGTTACTGATAAATACACTCTAAATCTGACGATAACTGACTTTTGCAAAATCATCGATGTAGTCAACATGGGGCCAATTAAGTGGTTCCTTGGGGTAAGTGTCACAAGAGACCAACAAGTATGAACAATATCTTTATCCCAAGGCACTTACATTGATACTATATTATAATGTTTCAACATGTCAGACTGTTTTGGTATCTGCACTCTACTAGACCCAAATGTCACCCTCACAAAATCAATGGGAGCTTCCTCTGATAAAGAAAAGGAACAAATGAAGAAGATTCCATACCTATCCAGTTTTGGCTCTCTCATGTATGCATCAATGGCAACATGACCTGACATAACATATGCAACAAACAAATTGAGTCAATTCAACTCAAACCCTGGACTCCCTCACTGGACTGCCTTACAACATGTCATGCAATACCTAAAATGCACCAGAAATTTTTCACTGACCCTTGTCAGCATATCCTGTCTGAATCTAGTGGGTTATACTGATTCTGACTATGTTGGATGTACTGATACTGTTAGGCACCAGGAATGCCAACGATGCATGGGCTGATGTCAAGCTTTGGGTACTGACGGACTTTGGTACCGCCGAAGGTTGTCGGGTGGACAATGGCCAAGTCCTGCAGGCCAAGAGTAGTGGCATTGGCTTCAACGTACTCGTGCGTTGCACCCTACTTGCCGTGCATGCCACCGATTTGCAACAGACAGCTACTTGAGAGGATGCTGATAATGCCGGCCCGAGTCAAGGACTTAACAGAGGGGAAGAAGGTAGAAGGGCCTAAGCCTAGTTGATACCCAGAATGAGGAAATATGTACATGCATGTCCTACTTATATAGGTTAAGAAGTGATATGTGGAATAAGGAATGTGAGACAACAAGGTATGCAGAGCATGTGGTTATTGTCCACAACGAGTAAATTAGAATGAAGGAATGCAAAATAGGGATAAGACAATAGGGGATAGGATAATAGAAATGTGGCCAAGGATAGGACAATAGGGAGTGGCCGAGTATAAAACAATGGGGCCGTGGCCAAAGGTAATACAAGGACAGGAAGTCCCAAGGTGAGACAGACTGAAGGGTGAGGATAAGGAGTGTGGATGGTGGATGTAACGAGCCAAGACCGGTGGACCAAGTGTTATGCAAGCGGTGTGAACACTTGGTTGTGGATACAGGATGGTTGCTCGGTCGGCATTGCCGAGTGGACGGGTCTCAGTACATGTACGTGACAGCTGAGCACTCTTGCAATAGTGTCAACTTTATGATGTGGGTGGGAATTGGCCAAATCCTGCAGTGTCAGGTGTTGGTAATGCTGATGATGCATGGGCCAAGTACTATAGTAATAATGCCGACTTCACAATGCTGGTGGGAAACAACCAAGTCCTGCAGGCTGGTTGGAGTGGCTTGGCTTCAATGTACTCATGTGTTGTGCCCTACTTTCCATGCGTGCCACTGATTTAGAACAGAAGAGATATTTAGGAGAGTGCCGGAGAGTAGGGTGCAATGCACAAGTACATTGAAGCCAGAGCCACTACTTCTGGCCTGTAGGACTTGGCTGTTCCCGTCTGACACCTCGGCATTCCCGAAGCCTGACACTTGTCACTGGTGTGTGGGATTAAATGGTAGGGGTCGTTCAGTTGGTATTACCAAGTGAACCCGGGCTTGGTATCGTGTACTAGACACATTAGGCTGGCTTCTATCTTCACTCCATGAAGTTGTCAACATTACAAATCATTTTCCATTCTATATAAAATACCAAAAAAATTATAGTAGCAGAAAGCAATTATAAACATATTTTTTGCCCCCATACCACTAGCCATTAGGCTGCACTTAAAAACCATCACTTGTGCTCAACTGAAGGTTTAGCACTGGACATTGCACTGTCCTATTTGGGACTAAACACCACAAACTCATCATACAGCAATCACAGGCTGCAGTTGGGTTCCCAACACTATATACTATTTTTATATATCACCACAATTTATATTTATCTTGTGCATAAGTCACAAAACAATAAACCGGTGCTTTGGCGCCCCGGCCGGTTGCCCCGAGCGGCGCCTAAGCGGAGGCAAAACCCGGGACGGTAGCTGTTTGGGACATTGTTTTCCGCCACATGCGTTTTCATCTCATTTCCGGTTGTACAGCCCTACGTGTTGAATTTCTGTGGTACTGAGCAAGGACCGTGGAAAGGGACAACTGTTTGACTTGAGCGAAGGTAATGGCTCGTTGCAAACAGATGAGGAATTACAAATCATCTGTGACTACTGTGACATGGCAACCAATGTACAGATGCCGGTCAAACTATTCCAACACACCTCCTTGAGCGGCATCTGCTCTTCATGCACCTCCTGAAATCCAAGCTCCTCAACTTCTATCTCAGATCACCAGATCCTACGCCGATTACACATGCGCATCCAGGGGTCTGTAAGTAGAGTAGATTGGAGATCCCCTAGGTGGTGGGAAGAACATGCCTCCAGTGGGCCTGGCGTACTTTCACTCGGTACGGCTTCCCGGTCTGGTTACAACAGGCTTTCACTCAGCCTGGTACACTTTCAGTAAGTGCGGACTCCGATCCAGTTTCAAGTCATAGAGGACTCCGGTCCAGTTTACGTCGTGGAGGACTACGATCCAGTTTATGTCATGGAGGACTACGATCTAGTTTAAAGTCATAGCGGACTCGGATCTAGTTTAAAGTCGTAGCGGACTCGGATCTAGTTTAAAGTCGTAGCGGACTCTGTTCCAGTTTGGGCTTTCAAGGTTCCGCAGTTCCTATCAGCACCGGCGGTGGTTAACGGGAGCAACCCGTGATCTGTTTGTGTTGAATTTCTGTGGTGCTGAGCAAGGACCGCGGAAAGGGACAACTGTTTGACTTGAGCGAAGGTAATGGCTCGTTGCAAACAGATGAGGAATTACAAATCATCTGTGACTACTGTGACATGGCAACCAATGTACAGATGCCGGTCAAACTATTCCAACACTACGCCCTATCAGACAGTCGCTATTCCCTGTTGGCAGTGTTTTCGAGCTGCGAGTTTTGCCAAGTCATCAAGTCTATTTTGTGGCGGAGTTGGCCATGAGATGTGATTGTGGCAAATTAAGTTGTGACACATGTCAGGGCTGGCCCCAAACCGAGTGACTTGGAGAAGTTTTGACTGGTACCGCACGCCATGTCAGTAGTCCAGGAGTACTGTCTTACTAGTCTAGCAGAGGATGGAGGACTCAAACTTGCGTTGAAGCGGTATCGTCCAAAGAGCATCTCAAAGTCAAGACATAAAGACCGTTTGGCGTTAATATTCACGCATGGCGTTGGGACCCGTATGTCCTGGCTTTTTTCCTTCTTTCAATTGACGTAGCAGAATATCATAGACAAGGAGACCTGGGAGCCTATAATTGAGCATCTGTTCGAGTC
>QLPG01018446.1:0-10910 GCA_003314385.1 Gomphus sp. MG54 | reverse complement strand
TGCTATTACGAAATTTGGGGACCGTGTAATCCAAGTGGGCACAACGCAAGTACGTTGAAGCCAACCCCAACTCCGAACCTCGCCAATAACCTCGCCATTGGGAGATTATAATATATTACAAATACGTCTTTATCACTATTGTAACAGGTTCTGTGTTTCCAAACCTCCGAAGATTTTGAAGTCAAGGTTCCGCTCCTTTGATAGACGACGTGCAGAATCATCGCGTACCTCACTCCTTGTTCTTCGCTTTATATTGCCCCTTGTACTCTCTTCCCCCCCTTGTCTTTACTTGGTAAAAGATAGTATAAGACTAGATACATGTATATAAGCCACCAGTCAACTGGACTATTTGCCAGTACAAATATCGACTTAATTCTGCATCGTAGTTTCTGATTAAGTTCCGGTAAACTTTCTGACTCTCCAAAATTAGGGACAGACGATCAAGGAGGGCGCAACACATAAGTTGAAGCCAAGTCCCTGCGACCTCAAACCACCCATACCATCCTATACCATAAACAGTCCCAAGACCCCTGGCGTTCCCGACTTCCATCCGCTCCGATTCTGATCCCGACCCTAACCCTTAGTCCCCTGCCCTCGGAATACAAATCCCCCCTTTGGAAACCATTCAGAACCCTCCGAAAACCCTTCCGGAAGTCTCTAGCTAAGCGCCGACACGTGGATTTAACACTTAGCTGAAACCCCAGCTGAGACCCAAGATCTAAGACCTAAGGCCTAGCCGAGATTCTAAACCTAAGACCCAAGGCCTAGCTGAGACCTGAGACCCAAGGCCTGAGGCCCAGCCAAGACTCAAGACCCAAGGCCCCAGGCCTAGCTGAGACCTGAGACCTAAGGCCCAGCCAAGACCTGAGACCTAAGGCCCAAGGCCCAGCTAAGACCCAAGACCCAAGGCCCGAGGCCCAGCTGAGACCCAAGACCCAAGGCCTGAGGCCCAGCCAAGACCTGAGACCCAAGGCCCGAGGCCCAGCCAAGACCTGAGACCCAAGGCCTGAGGCCCAGCTGAGACCCAAGATCCAAGGCCCAAGGCCCAGCCAAGACCTGAGACCCAAGGCCTAAGGCCCAGCTGAGACCTGAGACTCAAGGCCTGAGGCCCAGCTGAGACCCAAGATCCAAGGCCCAAGGCCCAGCCAAGACCTAAGACCCAAGGCCCAGCTGAGACCTGAGACCCAAGGCCTGAGGCCCAGCTGAGACCCAAGACCCAAGGCCTAAGGCCCAGCCAAGACCTAAGACCTAAGGCCCAAGGCCCAGCCGAGATCTGAGACCCAAGGCCCTAGCAGAGCCCAGCCAAACCCCCAGCAGAGCCTCTAGCCAAAACCCTTTACCTTGTAGTAGCCTTTGTAAGAATGGTAGCCTGGTGGCCACCTTTTCAAGGATGGCAGCCCTGCAGCCACCTATGCAAGGAAGAGGTAGTCTTGTAGGTCTTTTGCAACCATCACTACTTACTATTCTTGCATCGATGCATTGATGACTATAATATATATATCACAAATATCAAAAATTAATCCCACTTGTTATAGGAAATGAGTAATACAATTTTCCAATCCTATGTTCAACACATCTCTATCTATTACTATCTATGAATTGTCCTTGAGTAAGACTTCTTTATATACAATATTGCTTGTTGACCTTCTGTTATGACTCAGTAAAGCCGAGGAGTCGGTCAAGTCCTGCAGACCGCTCGAGGTGGCTAGGCTTCAACGTGCTCATGCATTGTGCCCTGCTGTTCTGTACATGCCACTGATCTGGACAAAAGAGAGACCTGGGAAGATGCCAAGAGTGTCGGCCCAAGTGAAGGACTTTAGACAGGGGAAGGGCAGACAAGGGAATACAAACCAAGTTGATATTCAAAGTGAGGAACTATCTACATACATCTGCTATGTTATAGCCCATGCCACCAAACAAACCCACATTAAGCACCACAACCACCTGCACCATTTCCAGGACCCTTCCGATCACCCAAAGCCTGCATAACAGATTTCCGGAGGTCCAACATATATTCCGAGGTTCCGCGATTCCGAACCTCTGAAGACTCTGAAGTCAAGGTTCCGTTACTTTGATAACCGACACACAGGACCATTGCGTACCTCACTCCCTTGTTTTCTCCTTTATATTGACCCCTTGTACTCTCCTTCTCCTTGTTTTATGACTGGCAAAGATAGTACAAGGATAGTCACATGTATATAGTCTCCTAGTCGACTGGACTATTTGCTAGTATGAATATCGACTTAATTTGCATTGTAGTTTCTGATTAGTTACCAGTAAACTTTCCGACTCTCCGAAATTAGGGACAGACGATCGAGGAGGGTGCAATACATAAGTTAAAGCCAAGTCCCTGCGACCTCAAACCACTCGTACCACCCTATACCATGAACAGTCCCCAGACTCCCGGCGTTCCCAACTTCCATCCCCCCGATTCCAATTCCAATTCCGATCCGATCCCAAACCTTACCCCACCCTCAGAATATGAACTTTCCCCTCGGAACCCTATCGGAAACCCCCCGAACCCTTCCGAAAGTCTCTCGCTAAGTGCCAACACGTGGATTTAACAGTATATTCGTACTCACACTCCTGATCATCATTAAGCATGAGACCCATCACACGTTCACAAGCCATGCAGACAATCACTCAGGCATCTGCCCGCCGTGCATCCATCCCCAGACCAAGTTTTCAGATGCCTCAGACCCCAGCTCACCCCCCGGAGCCTTCCTCCAACTCTGGATTTTCGGATGCAGACCAACACCAGCATTCAAACTTGACCAACCCGTTCCTTGTGAACCACCCCCTGGCGATTCAACAATCATCGCCATCGGATATGTGGCCCAGCTCAGGACCATCCACAGCAGCGCCGTCAGACTTGTCGGCACCCCCCTATGCACTACCACCCGTTGCACCACCCACCATACCCCTGTTTGCTGCACCACCCCCCATTGCCCAACCCCATGTCGCACCACCTGCCGCAGCACCACCACCTCCTGCACAACCGGGAGGGGCCCCCACCTTAGGACCCAACATTGTGCCCGATCTGACTCAGGCCCTCATTATGCTGGCAAGTAACTTAGCCAGCCCCAGAAGATCAGCTCCCTGTGCCACCAAGGTTTGGGATCTGGACACCTTCGATGGATCCGATACAAGAAAACTACAAGCCTTCCTAGTACAATGTAGGCTGAACTTCCGTGACCGCCCTGACGCCTTCGACACCGAGAGCACCAAGGTAACCTACGTACTGTTGTACCTGACCGGTACCGCCCTGGACTGGTTCGAACCAGCCCTCTCCACCCCCAATGAGCCAGACTGGCTCCATGACTATGAGGAGTTTGTGAATGAACTCAAAACCAACTTCGGCCCCCACGACCCAGAAGGAGAAGCCGAAGCAGACCTCAAGACCCTCTGCATGTGCGATAATCAGCGCATCACGAAATATGTAGTCGAATTCAATTGACTAGCCACCCACATCCACTGTGGCAATGCTGCACTTCGTCGCCAGTTCTACAACGGACTCCCCAGCAGAATCAAGGACGAGATCTCTAGAATAGGAAAACCCCATTCCCTGCTCCAACTCCATCTCCTGTCCCAATCCATGGACACCCGCTACTGGGAGCGATGATCGGAAATTGCCAGAGAACCCCCCTCCACCTGGAACTTCGACCGCCCCTACGACAGAGGGAGGACCCCCGTGACCATGTATTCGGCCCCTAACACGGGCAATAAGACGGCCAATGTAGGCCAACCTGTGACCCCATCCAATGGCAGCAGAACTACCACGGATCTTTCGTCCAGATTAGGGAAAGATGGAAAACTTACGCCACAAGCACGGCAACGCCGCTTTGAGCAAAACCTCTGCCTCTTCTGCGGCAGATCGGGCCACCCAGCCAAAAAATGCCCAAGATCCACCACCACAGTCACCAAGGGGCAAGCAGCCTCCGTGATGGAAGAGGTTGAAGAAGAGTCTGAGATGTCAGATGCTTCGGAAACCGAGGAATAAGAAGTTAGGCCCCCGACTCCGGCACCAGTGGTTCATGTTGAACACCAACTATGCCTATGGATGTAAAACAAAACAACACATCCAGCCCTTTTCAGGAATATGACCTCCCGTGACCAATCATCGAAAAGATTTCGACCCCTATGTGGAAACACTCCGACCCTCTGAACTCCAAATCTGACCCTCCCGAACACCTGTGACCATCTGTCGATAAGTTTCGACTGTGACCCTCTGAAAATCCATCAGTTTCTAGTTACCGGACACCACACACTCATCCACTGCAATCCAACAATCGATAGGGTATTGAGTACTACTTTGTTTAGCCTACATCTGGACTGATTCTTGGCAATATGGAGCCAGCAGTCTTCACTCAGCGCTCAATACGACCCTCTGAACTCCGCTCAGGAAGAACCCTGACCATCACAGAATTCCATACCGTCCCTTAGACTAATGGTACCATGTAGATTCTCTCAACTAGACCCTTTTCTTGTTAGAGTATTAATATGAGCTAAAACTTCAACAATTTCAACCAAGACTCGAGCCTTGCAGGACATTCCCCAAATCCCAATGACACTACCTCCGTCCAAGCGACAATCCGGTAGAATGAACGCTACGATCTCCACAACTAACGCAAACATCACACCATGACCCCGGAGTCGAACAAACGAGGAAACATCCACCAAAAGGAGGAAAATCAACCGGAGAACAACCCATCAATTGGGAAACACCAACAGCTCCCCTCCAGGAAAAACCACCTCGATGCCTTCCATGATCACACTCACGACCCAATAATACAAAGATCCATTTATTATTAACATGGAACACCCAGGCCTTGGACGGAACCAACCCAACCAAAAACTCAAACTGTTCCAACTTGGACCAGCCCTAGAGGCTCCACCCCTTGAACCCCTTAGAACCACCCAACGGACCCCTCACATCGAACATCCACATTCCACGACTGAATCACTCAAAAGACTTGCCCGAGACTCCCCCAGTCTCCAAAGGACGAACACCGCCCGAGAACTGATCATGGGGACCAACCCACTGACTAACCAAGGACGACAATGTGTCGACAAGATTCCGAGCCAGTGTAACCTCCCCTGAATGCAATTCCAACAACTCGATAATCCACAGCAGGCAACTATCGAGTGCCACGAGGAGATCATGGAAATAACTTGATGTCGCCTGGAAGGCATCCAGATGGGTCAGAAACACAAAAATCCGATTGAAGGCTTCTGGACCATCCGCCCCTGCCACCAGGCCACTAGGGATAATACCCCACGCCGACCAACCTAGAGGATGATCTCCGGACGGTAACGGATCTAGGAAATGCCCCTGCACTATGGAGAAGTTAGAGGAAGGAGAAATTAAGCTGGTTAGACAAACCGAGGGAATCACGAATCGCGATGGCATGAGCCCGCAACGCTGCCACATCAGCATCAATGCCCCGCAGGCATCGAACTTCATCCTTGAGACCCCCGTTAGACTCCCCCAATGATGCTCTGGAGAGGAAAAAATGGGAAAGAATTCCGAAACTTCCCGAGGGTTGAGGATCCATGTTCTCCATTGGGGAAAGGCCCCCCCAGTTCTGCAAACACCCCCTTTTTATAGACAAACGAACCATCAGCGCTTATCAATCAAAACATCCCAGGGAACTATCAAAGAACTCCCACAGTAATGTCCGTCTTAATTACCACCCCAATTAAGCTTAGGACCTCGAGGGCTCAGTCCTAGTGGAGGGATACTGTTATAGCCCATGCTGCCAAACAAACCCACCTTAAGCACCACAACCACCCGCACCATTTCCGGGACCCTTCCGATCACCCAAAGCCTGCATAACAGATTTCCGGAGGTCCAACATACATTCCAAGGTTCCGCGATTCTGAACCTCTGAAGACTCTGAAGTCAAGGTTCCGTTACTTTGATAACCAACACGCAGGACCATCGCGTACCTCACTCCCTTATTTTCTCCTTTATATTGACCCCTTGTACTCTCCTTCTCCTTGTTTTATGACTGGCAAAGATAGTACAAGGATAGTCGCATGTATATAGTCTCCCAGTCGACTGGACTATTCGCCAGTATGAATATCGACTTAATTTACGTTGTAGTTTCCAATTAGTTTCCAGTAAACTTTCCGACTCTCCGAAATTAGGGACAGACGATCGAGGAGGATGCAACACATAAGTTGAAGCCAAGTCCCTGCAACCTCGAACTACTCATACCACCCTATACCGTGAACAGTCCCCAGACTCCCGGCATTCCCAACTTCCGTCCCCCCAATTCCGATTCCGATTCCGATCTGATCCCAAACCTTACCCCACCCTCAGAATATAAACTTCCCCCTCGGAACCCTATCGGAAACCCCCCAAACCCTTCCGGAAGTCTCTAGCTAAGCGCCAACACGCGGATTTAACATGCTAGTTATATAGGTTAAGAAGCAAGATGTGAAATAGGGTGGCATCTCTATTATATTAAAGTTAAGGGGAGACCGCTGTGGATGTTTTTGGTCAGCTAATTTATCAGAATTTTTTGTAAATTTACTACATGCACAAATAATCGGCTGACGGCATGATGTCAGAAACACATTGTTACTCATTGCTGATTTGAAAAACAAAACCAACAAAAAGCCAGGAGTGATAAGGATACTACCTATGCCTAAAGCATGCTAACGAACTAACATGCGCAAACCCCTACATACAGTCCCTTTTGCTCTCTCACATGCAACAACCCTATATTGTACTCGCCTACGTGAATATGGTACAAGGATCAATGCATATGCTTGCAACCAAAAACAACAGACGAATATGCACCTTGTACACTGTTTGGTATGAGTACGCTCCCTATTCACAAGCATGTCCTCATCGTGCACTTGCCATAAATAACAGATGAATCATACCTGCCTCGCACACGTTTAGTATGTGTATAAATGTCTAGCCTCTTTGGTTTTGGAGAAATGTTCAACAGCAACAACCTCTCTCCCTCCTCACACTGTTCCTCTGTACTGTTTGTATAACTGCAATATACTTGTGGAAATGTTACAGTCATAGGCATATGGTAAGCAGCCCACTTTGCCACTGTATGTGATATCTGACCCAGCGACAAACTCCCTTCCTCCTCATGCTGTTACTCTGCACCGTTTGTATGACTGTGATATGCTTGTGGAAATGTTGCAGTTGTCAGCACACGGTAAGCAGCCCACTTTGCTGCTGCATGCAATATCTGACCCTGCAGCCATGTGATGCTCCCTTGACATAGACAATCACCTGCACTCGCTCTGCTATGGCACAGTGCTTGCTTCCAACTGTTAACCACCACCTGCCAGGGTTCAACATGAGTCCCCATTGGTGAGTCCTGCCATGTTTGACCCCACTGCCATGACTTACTGACCAATAACAGACCCTGCAACTGACGCAACATAAACCGACTAAAAATCGGCAGCAACGACAACTGTAGCAAGTCTGTCGAACTTTTTGCGATAACTGGAGTGTTGTAAATGCTCTTTGTGGCATATATAACTAAAATGACATAAATGGTGTATTAGTATAAACAAAATTGAGTCGGATATTGTAAAAAAAATTAATTCCATATGGTGTGTATGCTAGAGTGTACGTGTTGTCTCACTTGAGTGTCCATGTACAGACTGCTACTCACTTCAGCCTCTCAACTGTTCTATCTCCACACTGTTCTCCCTTAAATTTCTTACACTACCTCCACTCTTCTTTAAGATACTACTTATGTCATTAAATGATCAATGCTTTAGGGATAATCAATGCTACTCTATGCATTCTGTTTGACAGACAAACATCTTCTCCTATTCCATTTGTACCCCATTCACCTTTATATTTTCAGTGTTGCCTCTCCCTTCTCTGAGGTATGAGAATCTCTGTTATTCTCACTTTATCTCAGGCATAATGGGTTTGACTTTTGATATATTTAACAGACACACTCCATTTCTTCTGCTTGAGCTTAGCTGAAGCTTAGCTGTTCCTGCACTTGGGTTATAGGTTGCCTTCCTTGCACCTTGGGGTTGGCATAGGTGATCACTTAGTTGCAGATCACTGACTAGCATACCCACCAGTATCCTTACTTAACAATGGTGGTGGGGTCCCATGTGTGTGTGCAGGGGTATCTGAGGTGAAGATCAAGCCCAATTGAGTGTGAAGTGCGCCTGCATGGCCTGTAGTTTGCTATAGCCAAGTACCTCTCACAGTGTTATAGCCCATGCCGCCAAACAAACCCACATTAAGCACCACAACCACCCGCACCATTTCCGGAACCCTTTCGACCGCCCCAAGCCTGAATAACCGATTTCCGGATGTCCGACATACATTCCGAGGTTCTGTGATTCTGAACCTCCAAAGACTCCGAAGTCAAGGTTCCGTTACCTTGATAGCCAACGGGCAGGACCATCGCGTACCTCACTCCCTTGTTTTCTCTTTATATTGACCCCTTGTACTCCCTTGTTTTATGACCGGCAAAAGAAAGTACAAGGATAGTCGCATGTATATAGTCTTCCAGTCGACTAGACTGTTCGCTAGTACAAATATCGATTTAGTCTCCTACCAGTTTCCGATTCATTTCCGGTAAACTCCCGCCCCCCTTCCAAAATTAGGGACAGATGATCGAGGAGGGTGCAACACATAAGTTGAAGCCAAGTCCCTTCGACCTCGAATACCTCAGTGACCAGATTGAACCATTCCGCAACCTACCCTAAGTTTCCGGCGCCTCCGCCCCCCATCCGTAGTCCGTCCGATTTCCGTCTTTGGTCCTCGGCCCCATTACGGACCTTCACGCTAACTCAGATAACTCCCTCGGAAGTGCTAGCTAAGCACCTGACACGCGGACTTAACAGTATATTTGTACTCACACTCCTGATCGTCATTAAGCATGAGACCCATCACACGTTCACAAGCCATGCAGACAATCACTCAGGCATCTGCCTGCTGCGCATCCGCCCCCCGCGGACTGCCCGATCCCAGACCAAACTTCCAGATGCCTCAGACCCCAGTTCACCTCCTGGAACACTCCTCCGATTCTGGACTTTCGAACACAGATTAACACCTGTATTCGAACTTGACCAACCCATTCCTCGTGAACCACCCTCCGACGATTCAACATTCATCGCCATCGGAGATACGGTCCAGCTCAGGACCACCCACAGTAATGCCAACAAACTCGTCGGCGCCCCCCTACATACCCCCGGAGTTGGGGTTGGTTTCAACGTACTTGCATTGCGCCCACTTGGATCACACGGTCCCCAAATTTCATAATAGCGAAGAGACGGAAGTGAACAGAGGATCTTAGTCAAAATCAAGATTGATTTTCTGACTGAAGACTGAACTAATAGTACAAGGCCTTTTATACTACTTTCTAATCTATTAGGAGTCGAATAGATTCCTATAATAGAATGAGAAAGCCGAGGAGCGTGAAAAGCGAGAAACAAAAATACTACGTCCCAATAATGATCTCCTCCGTGACATTGTTGAGTGATGTGTCACTCAGATTCCCAATGAAGTTACCCTAAGGACGTAATAGCAGATTCGGATATAAAGGAGTGAACGGAATTGCGAACAGATGAAAAGGAAATGAAACATAATGAAAGATATTAAACGTAAATGAGTTCAGAATAGAAAAGCGAGCATGTGGAATGTGACATAAATGAGTGGAGTGATTTGACAGGAGCACGTGATGCCAAGACGGATACACGAGGTGCATATAGTCCGTGGGCTGAGGGCGTAATGTTGAATAGCGAGCGAGGGCTGAGTGGGGCTGAGTGGGCTGAATTGAATAATCGGCTTGCCAGTGTACGGTTCCTGACAGAACCTCGGAATGATGTATCGGACATCTGTTATATACCATTGCAATGGTTGGTGAATACATGTAACAAGTTGCTGTTTAAATAGTGCCCACAGACTAATGCCAGATAACCTGGCATAGTGGCCTTTTAGCCCAGTTAAAAGAACACATCACTGTGGGAATTTGTTGCCTTTCACAACATCCAGAAATCAGTTATTCAGTTCTTGAGCGATCAGAAAGGTCCTGGAAATGGCGCAGGTGGTTGTGGGGTTTAATGTGGGTTTGTTTGGCAGCATGGGCCATAACACTAAGCTCTGCTGGGGCTTTGGCTTGGCTTTGGCTGAGCTCTGCTGGGGTTTTGGCTAAGCGCTGCTGGGGCTTTGGCTGGGCTCTGCTGAGGTTTTGGCTGGGCTCTGCTGAGGCTTTGGCTGGGCTCTGCTGAGGTTTTGGCTAGGCCTCAGCTGGGGTTTTGGCTAGGCTCTGCTGGGGTTTTGGCTTGACTTTGGCTGGGCTCTGTTGGGGTTTTGGCTGGGCTCTGCTAGGGCTTTGGCTGGGCTCTGCTGAGGTTTTAGCTGGGCCTCAGCTGGGGTTTTGACTGGGCTCTGCTGGGGCTTTGGCTTGGCTTTGGCTTGGCTCTGCTGGGCTGGCTGGCTGCTCTCACCTGGAGGGTGGGGGGTGGCTCATGAAGGCTTATGGATACAGAGTGTATCCTGACTAATATTAAACATCTCACCTCTGACCTTATAGCTCAGAAACACCTTGCAATTACTGATGACCCCAAGTGGCAGACCAATTCCAACAGTCTATTACTATTTGATGGTTACATTTATGTTCCCAAGGCTTAATACTTATGATTATGAGTCTTACAACATAAGCATGATCACATTCTATCAGGACACTTCAGGATTAACAAAACCTTAGACCTTGTTAGACATGACTTCAATTGGCCTGGCATAGACACTTAACAACATAAATAATGTTATAATGCAGATACATGTTCATGAAATAAAGTGCAAGTTCAGGTTCAACATCACCAGTATCTCACTTTCCTTCTTTTTTCTTCTTCCGCTTTCTCTCTTCGGTATCTGCGGCCTTCCTTTTGTCACGCTTAGACTC
>QLPG01018440.1:0-14072 GCA_003314385.1 Gomphus sp. MG54 | reverse complement strand
GCCACCCCGTAACGGTTTGCAGGACTTAACCGATATCTCGGCGTCACCGAATCTTGACACTTCAGCTGGAGAAGTGTGAGTTTGAACGGACCAGGATCGAGTACTTGGGCCTCATTATATCTCACGGCAAGGTGGAAATGGACCCCATCAAGGTGGAAGGAGTCACAGGTTGGCCGACTCCTTTGAACTGGAAAGAGGTACAGGCCTTCCTGGGCTTCGCCAACTTCTATCGGAGGTTCATCGAGAGGTTCTCGCACCACGCCAGGCCGTTGTTTGAACTTGTGAAGAAGGATGCGAAGTGGAAGTGAGGAGACGAGGAACAGGTGGCCTTCGAAGGGCTCAAGACGAAGTTCACGATGATGCCCATCCTTGGGTTCGCCGACGATACCCGCCCTTACCGAGTAGAAGCAGACAGCTCTGACATAGCCACGGGGGCGGTCCTTTCGCAGCAGTTGCGTGAGGATGGCAAGTGGGACCCGATCGCCTTTTACTCGAAGAGCCTCTCCCCAGTGGAGTGGAACTACAAGATCCACGATAAAGAGATGCTCGCTATCATTTGGGCATTGGAGGAGTGGAGATACTTCCTGGAGGGTGCTGAACACCACATTGAGATCTGGACCAACCACAAGGACCTAGAATACTTCCAATCCTCGAAGAAGTTGAACCGGCGATAAGCCCACTGGTCCCTCTACCTCTCATGTTTCAACTTCGACCTGTGGCACAGACCGGGAGTAGCGATGGGGAAGTCCAACATGCTTTCACGTTGGTCAGACCATGGATTGGGCGCGGGAAACAATAGAGACCTAGTCTTGCTCCAACTGGAGCTGTTTGCGATATAGGCCCTAAAAGGAGTGGCACTGGAGGGGGAAGAGCGAGGGATCACCTGAGAACTGAAGAGGGTGCTGACCAGAGGGACACTTGAGGACGAAGTAGTGGAGGCGGTGAGGAAACTGCAGGAAGCAGGAGGGAGGTCGTTGGGTTTGGCCAAATGGGTGGAGGCCGATGGGTTGTTGACCTTCCGAGGGAAGGTGTACGTTCCAGACATGGGAGGTCTCTGGTGACAGGTAGCCCATCACCACAACTCAAGGGTTGCAGGGCATCCCGGTTACTGGAAGACCCTCAAACTTGTCTCCCAAAACTACTGGTGGCCTCACATGTCTCGATACATCAGCGAGTACACCAAGACATGCAACCTGTGCCTACAAATGAAGCTCCAGAGGCAATGACCGGCAGGGAACTCCACCTGCTCCCGATCCCTGAGACACGGTGGGATACCATAAGCATAGACTTCGTAGTGGAGCTCCCCAATGCGCACGGGTATGACGCCATGATGAACATGGTAGACTTGGTATCGAAACGGGCACACTTCATACCGACCCACATGACAGTAATGGCAGCCAGAGCAGCACGACTCTTCCTACACCATGTTTGGAAGCTGCATGGGTTGCCAAGGGTGGTGGTGTCTGACCGAGGAGTGCAGTTCATCTGTGAGTTCACATGGGAGCTCTACCGCTTGCTAGGCATTTGCTTGGTGGCCTCTACAGCCTACCACCTGCAGACAGATGGTCAGATCAAATGAGTGAACCAAGAACTGGAACAGTACTTGCACCTCTTCATCAACGAGAGGCAAGACAACTGGGATGACCTCCTACCCCTAGCCGAATTCCAGTACAATAACCATATTCACACCTCGACCCGTGAGTCCCCCTTCTTGCTGGACACAGGTAGACACCCGTGGATGGGATTTGAACTACACCAACCCCCGTCGCGCCTCGAGTCTGTAAGCGAGTTCAAGGAACGGATGGAGGGGGCACTTTTGGAAGCAAAAGCGGCCTGTCAGGAGTCGGATACTGACGGACTTTGGTACTGCCAAGGGGTGTTGTCGAAAGGTCGGGTGGACTATGGCCAAGTCCTGCAGGCCAAGAGTAGTGGCGTTGGCTTCAACGTACTCGTGCGTTGCGCCCTACTTGCCATGCGTGCCACTGTATTTGCAACAGACAGATACTCAGGGGGATGCTGAAGATGCCGGCCTGAGTCGAGGACTTAACAGAAGAGAAGAAGGTAGAAGGGCCTAAGCCTAGTCGATACCCAGAATGAGGAAGTATGATGTCCTACTTATATAGGCTAAGAAGCGACATGTGGAATAAGGAATGTGGGAAAACAAGGTATGCAGAGCATGTGGTTGTTGTCCACAATGAACAAAATTAGAATAAGGAATGCAAAGCGGGGATAGAACAATAAAAGACAGTATAATAGGATCATGACTCGAAATGGGACAATAAGGAGTGGCCGGATATAAAACAATGGGGTTGCGTCCGAGGATAATACAAGGATGGGGAGTCCCAAGGTGAAACGAGCCGAGGAGTGCAGATGGCAAATGTGCCGAGCCAGGACCGGCGCACCAAGTGTTATGCAGGCAATGCGGGCACTTGGTCGTGGATATAGAGTAATTGCTCGGTCGGCACTGCCGGCGGATGGGTCTCGGTACGTGGACTTGACACGGCCCTGGTAAAGGCAAAGGACGATATGGTGACTTATTACAACCATAGGCACCAGCCGACACCAACATTTGTCCCGGGCAACAAGGTGTACCTCGACGCTAGCGACATTCGCACCAATCGGCCATCCAAGAAACTAGCGCACAGGCAACTCGGCCCCTATCTCATGGAGGAACGACAAGAAACTAGTGCACAGGTGACTCGGCCCCTATCTTGTGGAGGAATGAGTGGGGTCTCACATATACCGACTTCATCTCCCGAAGACCTTGAGCCATCTTCACCCGGTCTTCCCCATCGTTAAACTCACCCTGGCCCCAGCAGACCCCATCCCAGGTAGGCGACAGCCCCTTCCACTGCAGCCAATTCTCGTCGATGAAGAGGAACACTTCGAAGTCAAACAAGTACTCAACAGCCAAATGAGAGCGAATTGACTACAATTCCTTATCAAATGGAAAGGTTATGGCTACGAGGAGAACTCATGGAAGAACAAAAGCAACATCCAGGCCCCCGACCTTATCGCCGACTTCTACCATCTGCACCCAGGTGCCCCATGCCGAATCCATGCCTTGGACACGTCTGCCTTTAGATCCTGCACCCCAGTCCTGCCCGTGGGGATCAATGCATTGGGGATGCCGCATTCTAGAGGGGGGGTGATGTCAGGGGAACCCCCAATCATGAACCCTGACCAGCGCTGACCCACCTGTACTCTACACCTGCCGACCGAAGTCCGTTCGACCCACTCACAGCAGTACTGAGCGTACCACACACCGAACCATCATCCCTGTTGGTGAGTACCCTTCAGAAGGGTCGACTGTAACTCTTGGCTCCCCTTTCATCATTCGTTCTCAGGGTCGAGGCCCTGGTAGAACTTCCCGGTCAGTATGGAGGGTGGTGCCCGGTAGAGCGCAGAGCACCTTAGCGATGGTGCTTATATACAGTAGTCAGTGGGCGAAGGGTTCCCTAGAGTTTTCTCTTTGGATCCCCCTTTACCAGGTAGGCTAGCCCTCATGTATTAGGTACCATACTAAAACTTTGGATCCCCCTTTGCCAGTGTGCCACCCTAGGGTAGAACGTCTGCTTAGGTTGCCCTTACAATTGTTATATTATCACCCACATTCCTTGTTCTATTCTTGATCATTGTGGACAATACCTCCACATGATTCTTCATACCTTATTGTTCTCCATTCCTTGTGCCACCCTGTTCCACATCTCACTTCTTAACTTATATAAGTAGTGAATGTATGTAGATGGTTCTTTGTTCTGGAAATCAACTAGGTATATGCCTTCTTGTCCTCCCTTCTCCTGTCTAAAGTCCTTTACTTGGGCCGACACTCTCGGCACTCTCCCAGGTATCTCTTCTATCCCAAATCAGTGGCACATACAGAAAGTAGGGTGCAACACATGAGCACGTTGAAGCCAAAGCCACTACAACCAGCCTGTAGGACTTGGCCATTCCTGTCCAACACATGCATTGATCCCCACAGGCAGGACTGGCATGCAGGATCTGAAGGCAGACACATCGAAGGCATGGATTTGGTGTAGGGCACCTGGGTGCAGATGATAGAAGTCGGTGACAAGGTCAGGGGCCTGGACGTTATCTTCGTTCTCCCATGAATTCTCTTCGTAGCCGTAACCCTTCCATTTGATAAGGAATTGCAGCCAATTTGCTCTCATTCGGCTGTCGAGCACTTGCTCGACCTCGAAGTGTTCCTCTTTGTCGATGAGGATTGGCTGCGGTAGAAGGGGCTGTCGCCTACCCGGGATGGGGTCTGCCAGAGCTGGGGTGAGTTTGACAACTGGGAAGCCTGGGTGAAGACGGCTCAAGGCCTTCGGAAGTCGAAGTCGGTATGTGTGAGACCCCACTCATTCCTCTATGAGGTAGGGGCCAAGTCGCCTGTGCGCTAGTTTCTTGGATGGCTGATTAGTGTGAATATTGCTAGCGTCGAGGTATACCTTGTCACCTGGAATGAATGTCAGTGTCGGCTGGTGCCTACGGTTGTAATAAGTTGCCATGTCATCCTTTGCCTTTACCAGGGCTGCCTTTGCTTCTGAAAGTGCTCTCTCCATCCGCTCCTTGAACTTGTTCATAGACTCGAGGCAGGATGGGGGTTGGTGCGGTTCAAACCCCATCCATGGGTATCTACCCGTATCCAGCAAGAGTGGGGACTCATGGGTCGAGCTGTGAAGTGGTTATTGTACTGGAACTCGGTTAGGGGTAGGAGATCATCCCAGTTGTTGCCTCTCGTTGATGAAGAGGTGAAGGTACTGTTCTAGTTCTGAACTAGGGAATGGCACGGGTCACCCACGGGTCAAATGTGGGTGACCCGCACCTGACCCATGAGAAACCTGAACCCGTCAACCCATGGGTTTTTTCCCACGGGTCGACGGGTGTCGGGTGCGTGCTGCACCCACAGGCTTGCGGTGTGTTCATGTCCACTAATGCGCAGTATGCTCACATGCTGACATGAACGTGCTGTACATGTACATGCCAACACGAACGTGCTGTACGCATACGCGCCGACACGAACGCGCTGTACGCGTACGCGCCGACTCGAACGCACTGTACGCATACACGCTGACTCGAACACGCCGACTCGAACGCGCTGTACGCGTACGTGCCAACTCGAACGTGCTGTATGCATATGCACCGACTCGAACGCGCTGTACGTGTATGTGTCGACTCGAACGTGCTGTACGCGTACGCGTCGACTCGAATGCGCTGTATGCGTATGCGCCGACTTGAACACGCTGTACGCATACGCACCGACTCGAACGCGCTGTACGCGTATGCACCGACTCGAACGTGCTGTACGCGCACGTGTCGACTCGAACGCGCTGTACATGTACGCGCCGACTCGAACGCGCTGTACACGTACACGCCGACTCAAACACGCTGTATGCGTACACGCCGACTCCAACGCGCCAACATGGACGCGTTGAATGCGCACGCGCGAACATGCTGTATGTGCACGTGCCGACACAAGCGCGTTGTACGCGTGCATATACAGCTCGTTGGTATCGGCGCGTGCGTGTCATACGTGTGTGGCGCGTGTGTCACATGCACGTGCGGGGTGTGCGTGCCGTATGCATGTGGGGGGCATGTGTGTCGTATGCAGGTGCGTGTCATACGCACACACGTATGACAGGAGCGAGTGTCCGGTTTGGTGTCGTGCGCGTGCACATGCACGCGTACATGGTTGACGCGCTGGGTTGGGCCAGGTCACGGGTGCTCTCGGCTTGACCCGCACCCAAACCCAAGGGCACCCGACCCGGTGACCCGTGCGGGTTGGCCGAACCCGTGCTATTCCCTACCAGTTCTTGGTTCACCCATTTGGTCTGACCATCTGTCTGTGGGTGGTAGGCCATAGAGGCTGCCAAGTGAATGCCTAGTAAGCGGTAAAGCTCCCATGTGAACTTGCAGATGAATTGGACCCCTCAATCGGACACCACTACCCTTGGCAACCTATGCAGCTTCCACACATGATGTAGGAAGAGTCATGCTACTCCAGCTGCCATTACTGTTATGTGAGTCAGTATGAAGTGTGCCTGTTTTGATACCAAGTCTACCACATTCATCACGGTGTCATACCCATGCACGTTGGGGAGCTCTACTATGAAGTCTACACTTATGGCATCCTACCATGCCTTGGGGATTGGGAGCGGGTAGAGTTCCCTGGCTGGCCGTTGTCTCTGGACCTTCGTCTGCAAGCACAGGTTGCATGTCTTGGTATACTTGCCAATGTACCAAGACATATGAGGCCACCAATAGTTTTGGGAGACGAGTTCGAGGGTCTTCCAGTGACTGGGGTGCCCGGCTACCTTGGAGTCGTGGTGATAGGCTATGATCCATTGCTGGAGGCCTTCTACATCTGGAACATATTCCTTGCCTTGGAAGGTCAACAGTCCATTGGCTTCTGCCCATTTGGCTGAGACCAGTGACCTCCCTCCTGCTTCCCACAGTTTCCTCACCACCTCCATCACTTTGTCCTCTAGTGTCCCTTCAGTTAGCACCCTCTTCAGTTCTCAGGAAATCCCCCGCTCTTCCCCCTCCAGTGCCACTCCTTCTAGGGCTCTATAGCTCAGGTCAGAGCAAGATTAGGTCGCTATTGTCGCCCGTGCCCGATCCATGGTCCAACCGATGCAAAAGTGCGTCGGACTTCCCCATCGCTACTCCTGGTCTGGGCCACAGGTCGAAGTTGAAATGCGAGAGGTAGAGGGACCAACGGGCTTGTCACTGGTTCAACTTCTTCGAGGATTGGAAGTACTCTAGGTTCTTGTGGTTGGTCCAGATTTCAACATGGTGTTCAGCGCCCTCTAAGAAGTGTCTCCACTCTTCTAAGGCTTGGATGATAGCGAGCATCTCCTTATTGTGGATCTCATAGTTCCTCTCCACTGGGGAGAGGCTTTTTGAGTAAAAGGCAATTGGGTGCCACTTGCCATCCTCACACGACTGCTGTGAAAGGACCGCCCCCATGGCTACATCAGAGCTGTCTGCTTCCACTCAGTCAGGGCGGGTATCATCGGCAAACCCAAGGATGGGTGCCATCATAAACTTTGTCTTGAGTCCTTCAAAGGCTGTCCATTTCTCATCTCCCCACTTCCACTTCACATCCTTCTTCACAAGTTTGAACAATGGCCTGGCGTGGTGCGAGAACCTCTTGATGAACCTCTAATAGAAGTTGGCATAGCCAAGGAAGGCCTGCACCTCTTTTCAGTTTGATGGAGTCAGCCAACCCATGACCCCTTCTACCTTGATGGGGTCCATCTCCACCTTGCTATGAGATATAATGAGGCCCAAGTACTTGATTATTGTCCATTCAAACTCGCACTTCTCTGGCTGAAGGTAGAGTTTGTGGGCCCTTAGTCATTCAAGGACCTCCCAGACAATGTTGGGGATCCAGGAATTCTCCAATATATTTCTACAAGACCTCTGAACTGGATCAGCATACAAGATCCAAACCTCTCCTCTAAAGAAAGTCACCCATAAAATCAGTCCTAAAATGACTACCAAAAAATATAATAAAATTTTGGCTGGCCATTTAAGAGTGAATTACTTATGGCAATTAACTCTTAAATAACAAACCCTCAAGTCCAAGGAAAACCCTCAAAAAACATCTCTTTTTCATCTATTCCTATTTGGACCCACAAGGAACCATAATTGGTTGTCTATTACTTAATACACAGAAAATGGTGCCAAATTCTCAAATCAACTTGTACAACAAATTCCTGGGCTTATATAATAGCCATTACATAAAGGTCAGCCCAGAAGCATGGCTCATACACTAATAATATTTTGTGACCTGACCAGTCACAAAACTACAAGCCGTGGGAACATTTCTTTTCTTTTGTCATTAGTGACTACAAGGGTGACACTGTGACTTCCAGGGGATTCCAGGACCTTCCATCCCTTTCCGTAAGCTTCTCACTAATTTCTAGAAGGTCTTGCCTTATTTGGGAGTTACATAATCACTTAGAATTAGTATATATAGAGGCTAGTTCTGTAGCATAAAAGCAATCAATCTTATCTTCACCCATAATCTGCCAGATTATCTAGTGCTGCCAGCACTCTCTTAAGTAGGTCGCCAACCACTAAGACTTATCATCAGAGATTTGTTTGCGGAATAGATCTCGACCCTTCTACGTGGTAGAAGGTTTCTTGGACAAAATATAAAAGGTACGTAAAAACATCATAAAAGAACTAAACTAGATTTTATAGGACATCCATGGAAATAATCCTAGGCAAGGGTAGAATAATAGTTCACAAACATAAACTATTATTCCTACACATAATTGACAAGTCACCTGCCCAGGCTTCCTCTAAACAATTCTTTTTGGACATCAACCCAGACAGGCATTTGCTTGCTGTCATCTTGTCGGAGAACTTGATTGAACTTTCTTCACACCAAAGTTTTGTCACAGCTCTCAGGTTACCAGCTTATGGTTCCAAAACAGACAACCCGTCAATGCTCTTTGAGAGTCTCAGTGAAGATGAGGATGTCGTCCAGGTACACACACATGTGTCCCTCTATCATGAGGTCCTGAAAGATGTCATTCATCATGGTCTGGAACGTCACAGGACTGTTAGTGAGGCCGAAGAACATGACAAGGGGCTCAAACAGTCCTCAGTTCATGCAGAATGCCGCCTTCCACTTGTCTCCTTCCTTGATCCGCACATTGTTGAACCCCCATCACATATCTAACTTGGTGAAGTACTTGGCCCCCTGAAGTTGCACAATGAGCTCCGAGATGATGGGAAGAGGATACTGGTTCTTCATCATCATTGCATTGAGTACCCAATAGTTCTGGACCAGTCAGAGGGAGCCGTCTTTTTTCTTGATAAAGAACACAGGGCTTCCCATGGGGGATTTCGAGGGGCAGATATGCCCTATATGGAGGTTCTCTCATAAGAACTCATCCAGTTCTCACTGTTTGCTTGGAGAGAGGGGGTACACTTTGCAAGCCCAGAGTTTTGCTCTTGGTTCCAGTTCGATAGCATGGTCCCATGTCCTCTGCTTAGGGAGAGAATCCAAGGACTCCTTCTCAAAGAGGTCATTAAAATCTTGGAGATAGGGTGGGATCGTCCCTTTCTCCTTGGGGGGAGTGCTCCAGAGCACCCATTTGGCCAGTTGCTGCACAGTTGTAGCAGCTACAATAGTGGTAATTGGAACATTTGGGGGGGCTATGGTTGCAAAAAGGCGATCACCCAGTTCAAGGAAGGGCACACTGTTGTCAATACTTTTGCAGTCTTCCAACTCATCAGTTGTCATGCCTGGTAAGGGGCTGGTCCAAAGAGCCCGAACCACCATTTCCTCTCGACTTTCTTTCTGTAACTTAACCCAGCAGGTGTGGCATTGGGCAGAGCACTGGCTTAGAGGGACCTCTTGCATATGCCAGTTGACTTTGGGGTTATAATTGTGGAGCCAGGGATAGCCAAGGATCATCTTGTGCTTCTCCAGATTAGTCACGGCAAACATGGCCCGTTCTGAGTGGTCTTGATAGCATAAGATCACATTGACAATGTGTCGGATTGCTCTTCCCTTGTTTGGGGTACCATCAACATTGTACACTGGTGTGGGTCGAGTCAATGGGTTCAAGGTCAATCTCTCGGCAACTGCAAACTTTTGGTCTATGAACAGTCCTGTGGCCCTGCTGTCTAGTAGGGTGGCTCCTCCCTTAACCTTGGTGGTGTCGGTAGTCTGTATCTCTACTTTGAAGTTCAATGAATTTGGCGAGGGGGTGGAAGCCACTACATATTGTTTCAGGAGACTGTGTTCCCAACATATTAACCTAGGGAGGGGGAATATTGTTTTGGTGGAGTCGGCTCAGGAGTGTCTGTATTGCATATGGCTGAGGCATCATCGTCTAAATACAAGGTTATATTCTCCATATCAGAGTCTATAGACAGAGCAGCAAAGCGATTAAACAAGGGCAGCGAGGGCATATCCTTCACTCGCTGCCTTGGGAAAAATCCCCTGAATCCACATCTTCGACCTCTCTGGCCTCATCGGTATCTTGAAGGTCAGCAGAGAGCATCCAGTACTCTAGCATCTCTTCACACTCTTCTGCCATCATGAAAGGCACATCATATGCCTGAGGGAAGTCTCAGGCGAAGTGACTGGCCTTGCTACATTGTCGGCATGTGAGTGGCAGAAGAGACTGCTGCCTGGTTGTGTCAACGTCTATCGGCATGGGCCTGGGAGGTGGAATCGGGGGGATGAGGGCTGACAATGTTCTAAGGGGTATGGGAACAGCTTTCCTGGTCGAGGGTTCGACAAGCTTTCAGCTAGGCTGTGGCATGGAGGCATGCAGTGATGGAAATCAAGGCCCCTGGAAGGCTTTGTTTGCTGCATGTGTAAGAGCCACCACTTGTGCTATGGTGTACCACGCTGAGATGTCATCATCCTTTGGTCTCCCATCTAGCATCAGCATGATGTGACTCTGGATTGTGGGGTCAAAGCCTCACCGAAACTTCATGATAATGGGCCGTCCATCAGTATATTTGGCCTTTCCAGCTAGGTCTTCAAATTGGTCGATATACTCATCAACCGAACGCTTGCCTTGGTGGTACTGGCGCGACTCTAGTTGATTTGCTGCCTCAGTAGCCTTGTGTAGGGGATAGAAGTGTTCCCGAAAGGCTTCTCCAAAAGCCTTCCAGTTGGCATAGAGCGGCCTGCTCATTTTTGCTTTGTGCACAAACACTCAGCCAGAGAAGGTTGCCGCTCTCCCGGTCTTCATAAAGGACAGTGCCCAGAGGATCTGGGACTGCTCATCAGGGAACTTGGCAGCACAGACGCCGAGGTACAGGGTACAAGACTGCATGAATGCTCGCCCATGCAAACAGTCACCATCGAACTCGGAGGGCTTGGCCGGCTCTACCATTTGTTTCACAGGCTGCCAAACACAGGTCTGGAGGCCAGCCACTAAATTTGTAGTGGTTGCCTATAGCACATTCACCCTCGTCTCCAGATCCTGCTTCTCTCTTCTCTCTCTCAGTAACTCCTGTTCTATACCAGCCAGTCGGTCCAATATCTCTTGGGCTGACGGCAAATCCATGGAGGGTAAGGTGTTTTTTTTTATAAGTGAATGAGGAGGGGCTGCTGCTGTCGCTGCTTCCAAAGAAATTCGATTCGGAGTCATGCAAAGGGGCAGCCGGTACTCGAGGGAGAGAGTTTTCTACTGTAAGGGCAACCTAAGCAGGAGTTCTACCCTTGGGTGGTGCACTGGCAAAGGGGGATCCAAAGTTTTAGTATGGTATCTAATACATGGTGACTAGCCTACCTGAGGAAGAGGGATCCAAAGAGAAAACTCTAGGGAACCCTTCGCCCACTGACTACTGTATATAAGTACCATCACTATGGTGCTCCGCGCTCTACCGGGCATCACCCTCTATACTGACTGGGAATTTCTGCCAGGGCCTTGACACCAGAAGCAAATGATGAAAGGAGGGCCAATGGTTATGGTTGACACTTCTGAAGGGTACCTGCCAATAGTGATGATTGTTTGGTGTGTGGTATGTTTGGTACTGCCGTGAGTGGGCTGAACGGATCTCGGTGGGTGGGTGTGGAATATGGGTAAGCCAGTACCAGTTGGGATTCATGATCGGGAGTTCTCCTGACACATAGCCTGATCGAGCACACCCACCCACTGTATATATCTGTGATCTCCTCTGTTTGTGAATCAGCCCTCAGTTGTAGTATAACCCTTGGGTCTTGCTTGAGCTGTATTTGCTACACAGCCTCTGAGGTCTAGAAGAGAAAGAACTAAGGACCTCCTTACCTAAGCAGGGACTGTATAGCTATACCTAAGGCAGATGTGCACCTGGGTACATCTGAGGTGGGGTGCTATTTGCATTAGGGTCACTGGTAAAACTACCCTGTCTCCTGGGAATTTTAAGTGCATATGTCTGTGTGTGTATATTGATTATACCTAATGCTGATGTGCACCTGGGTGTACCTGAGGTGGGGTGCTGTTTGTAATAAAGTCATGGTGTAAGAGAGCAAGTACAAGAGGGTATAAGAGGGTGTGAGAGAGTAAGTACCAGAGGGTGTAAGAGAGCAAGTACAGTATCAAAGGGTACGAGAGAGCAAGTAGAGTATCAGAGGGTGTGATAGAGCAAGTACAGTATCAGAGGGTATGAGAGAGCAAGTACCAGAGGGTGAGAGAGAGTGAGTACCAGAGAGTGTAAGAGAGAAAGTACCAGAGGGTGAGAGAGTGAGTACCAGAGGGTGTGAGAGTGAGTACCAGAGGGTGTGAGAGTGAGTACTAAAGGGTGTGTAAGAGTGAGTACCAGAGGGTGTGAGAGAGCAAGTACTAGAGGGTATAAAAGTAGGGAATGGCATGGGTCACCCATGGGTCAAATGTGGGTGACCCGCACCCGACCCATGGGAAACCCGAACCCGTCAACCCATGGGTCGATGGGTGTTGGGTGCGCGGCGCACCCGCACGCCTGCGGCGCGTTCGTGTCATACGTCACGTTTGCGCTGACAGGAACATGCTGTATGCGCACACGCCAACACGAATGCGCAGTACACAGATGCGCCGACATGAACACGCCGACATGAACGAGCCGACACAAATGCGCTGACTCGAATGCGCCGACATGGACACGTTGTATGCGCACGCGTGAACATGCTATACGCGCACATGCCGACACGAACGCGTTGTATGTGTGTACGTATGGCTCGTTGGTGTCGGCGCATGTGTGTCGTATGCGTGTGCAGTGCGTGTGTGTTGTATGCACGTGCGTGTCGTACGCGCACACGTATGACTGGAGTGAGTGGCCGGTTGGGTGTCGTACGCATGTGCATGCATGCATACATGGTTGACGTGCCGGGTTGGGCTGGGTCACGGGTGCTCTGGGCTTGACCTGCACCCGCACCCAAGGGCACCTGACCCGGTGACCCGTGCGGGTTGGCCAAACCCGTGCTATTCCCTATATAAAAGAGCAAGTATCAGAGGGTGATGAGAGAGTGAGTACTACAGGGTATAAGAGAGCGAGTACTGAAGGGTGTATGAGAGTGAGTACCAGAGGGTATGAGAGAGCAAGTACCAGAGGGTATACTGAGTTACCACTATCTAGTATAGGAGAACTCTCCATCTCAGATGTTCAATTATCTGAAGCACCCTCAGACTCAATGGAACCAGCCTGGAGACTCCACAGAGGAATGGCAATCTATAACCTTCAACCATTGAAAGTAATAGATCAATCCACCCAAGCATGCAAAGAAGAATCAGCAGCTCATGATAAGGAATTCCAGAGGACTGCTGCAAAGACTTAGGCAAGGTAAAGATTAGTAGAGAAAGGATGCACCTGCAGGATTTCTATTTCTATTTGATCTTTACTCTGATCCCTGTTTCATACCTCATATAGGAATCTATTTCTCTTTGACATGAGCTCTTCCTAGATAAGAATTTAATATAAGATCTATATGTTTATTAGTCTTTCTATAGTTGGAAAAATAATTTGCTCTCAAATTCAGAATTAGACACTTTATAGATAAGAAATTAATATAAGATGTGTATGTATATTAGTCTGTTCTTTAGTTAGAATATGCACTAAGATTCCTCTATTTACTTCCATTTCATTTCAACTAACCTCACTATTACAAAAATTAGGATCCTTTGAGGTCTAGATGGTGCAACACATAAGTTGAAGCTGAGTTCTATTATGAACCTTGACCTTACCCTACCCTTATCTTACCCTACCTTATCCTTACCTTACCCTACCCTACCCTTACCTTACTCTTACCTTATCCTTACCTTATCCTACCTTATCCTTACCTTACCCTTATTTTACTGTTTCCTTTCTAGACAATTTAGCTTCATTCCTTTTTAAGCCTTATAGTCTAGACCTTGCTTTTTCACCTATCCTGCCTATTCTGCCTTGGTGGTCCAGACCTCATTTGCTCTACCTTCCTCTTATAGTATATTTCTATTTGTTCCACTTTCCTTTTCCACGAGCCACCCCCCGCCCTCCGGGCAGAGGAGCCAGCCAAAGCCAAGCCAAAGCCCCAGCAGACCTGAGACCCGAGGCAAGCCGAGACCCGAGGCAAGCCGAGACCCGAGGCAAGCCGA
>QLPG01018393.1:0-16092 GCA_003314385.1 Gomphus sp. MG54 | reverse complement strand
ACGCTTGACCTCATCAGGAGGGAGTACACCTGGCCCGGACTCCGAAAAAACGTGAAGTCCTATATCAAGTCCTGCACAACCTGCATGCGTGCCAAAACACAAAGACACCGACCGTATGGCCTCCTGAAACAACTACCGGTCCCCATACGCCTGTGGAACTCCATATCAATGGACTTCATTGAAAAACTACCCTCGTCGGCCGGATATGACTCCATCCTCATCATCGTAGATCGACTCACCAAACAATCCATCTTCATCCTGACCCACGACACCATCACATCCCCCCTCCTAGCCAAACTGTTCATGCTCCACGTATTTTCAAAACACAGAGTCCCATCGCACGTTACCTCGGACCGTGGAACTGAGTTCGTATCTTCCTTCTTCAGGTCCCTGGAGAAGGCCCTAGACATGAAACTACACTTCACTTCTGGGTACCATCCAGAAGGTAACGGACAAACCGAGCGAATGAACCAAACATTGGAACAATACCTCCGGGTCTACTGCAACTACCAGCAGGACAACTGGGCGGACCTCCTCCCAATCGCAGAATTCGCCTACAACAACGCCCCCAATGCGACAACCGGAATATCGCCCTTCTTCGCCAACAAAGGATACCACCCGGACATCACCTTCCACCCCAAGCGTGACCTGGCCTCCTCAAGAGCACACGATTTCGCAGTGGACCTAGATGAACTGCACCAGGAGCTCTGAAAAAACATATCCGCAGCTCAGCAACGCTACGCCACCTCCGCAGACCAACACCGCTCCCAAGGACCGGAGGTCAAGGTCGGAGACAAAGTTTTCCTCAAATCAGACAACATCCGGACCACAAGACCCTCCTGGAAGTTGTCCGAGAAATACCTAGGACCCTACGAGGTCATAGCCCGAGTAGGACTGGCATCCTACACCCTTCGCCTTCCAAAAAACATGAGGTCGATCCACCCCGTCTTCCACGTCTTGATGCTGGAACCTTCAACTCCCAACACCTTCCCCAACCGCACAATACCACCGCAGCCACCGATAGAGATCAATGGGGAATGTGAATACGAAATAGCGGAAATCCTGGACTCGAAGATCGATCGACGTCATGGCTGCCAACTCCAATACCTAGTCAGATGGACTGGTTACAAAGGAACAGAAGAAGAGACCTCCTGGCTCCCCGCCATAGAACTGAACCACGCGAGAGAGGTGGTTTCGGACTTCCACCGTGCCTATCCGCTCAAGCCAGGTCCAGGGAGACTAAACGACCAGTCTTGACCACCCTATACATCGTTCGTCAACCAAGGACCTCGAGGGCTCGGTCCTAATGGGGGGGTACTGTTATGCCCCATGCCTCCAACAAACCCACACCAACCCCCACAATCACCCACCCCCGTTTCCGAATCCTCCCCGACCACCGAAGCATGGACCCGTTCCCGTTCCCATTCCCGTAACATCCGTCCGAACCACCACTAGTCCAACCCCGATTCCCGTAACCTAGGATTCCGCATCTTGATAACTGATGCGCTAGTTTATCGCGTACCTTACCCCCTTGTTCTCCCTTACTATTGACCCCTTGTACTCCCTTTCTTCTTGTTTTATAACCGGCAAAAAATAGTACAAGGATAAGTCACATGTATATAGTCTGACAGTCGACTGGACTGTTCGCTAGTACGAATATCGATTTAGTCTCCCACCAGTTTCCGATTCATTTCCGGTAAACTCCCACCTCCTTTCCGAAATTAGGGACAGACGATCGAGGAGGGCGCAACACATAAGTTGAAGCCAAGTCCCTTCGACCTCGAACACCTCAGTGACCGGATTGAACTATTTCGCGACCTACCCTAAGTTCCTGGCACCTCCGTCCCCGTCCATAGTCTGTCCGACTTCCGCCTCGCTCCTCGGCCCCGTTACGGACCCTCACGCTAACCCAGATAACCCCTTCGGAAGCACTAGCTAAGCGCCTGACATGCGGACTTGACATCACTCCTCGGTCCGCCTCACCTCGGCACTTCCTGCCCTTGTATTATCTTCGGTTATGGCCTTGTTTTACAATCGGGCATTTCCTATTGTGCTAGGGCACGTCCTATTATTCTGTCCTTTATTGTTCTATTTCCGCCCTACATCTCTTATTCTAATTTTACTCGTTATGGACAATAACCACATGTTTTGCATACCTTGTTATCCCACATTCCTTATTCCACATGTCGCTTCTTAACCTATATAAGTAGGACATGCATGTACATACTTCTTCATTCTGGGTATCGACTAGGCTTAAGCCCTTCTACCTTCTTCTCTTCTGTTAAGTCCTCGACTCGGGCCGGCATCTTCAGCATCCCCCTGAGTATCTGTCTGTTGCAAATACAGTGGCACGCACAGCAAGTAGGGCGCAACGCACGAGTACGTTGAAGCCAACGCCACTACTCTTGGCCTGCAGGACTTGGCCATAGTCCGCCCGACCTTTCGACAACACCCCTCGGCAGTACCGAAGTCCATCAGTATCCGACTCCTGACAGACAGAAGGGATACCTGGGAGAATGCTGAGAGTGTCAGCCCAGGTAAAGGACTTTAGACAGGAGAAGGGAAGACAAGAAGGCATAAACCTAGTTGATTTCCAGAACAAAGAACCATCTACATACATTGGCTACTTATATAGGTTAATAAGTGAGATGTGGAACAGAGTGGCAGAAGGAATGGAGAACAATAAGGTATGAAGAATCATGTAGAGGTATTGTCCACAATGATCAAGAATAGAACAAGGAATGTGGATGATAATAGAACAATGAAATATGACCGAGAATAAAAGAGTGAGTGAAAATAGAACAATAGAAAGTGGCCGAATATAAAACAATAGGGCCATTACCAAGTGGCAATGAATAGTGAATGTCCCAAGGGTAAACAGGAAAAGGAAAGGACAGGGAGTGGAAGAATAATAAAGAATAGGAGGGTGGGATAGAGATAATGAACCAAATGATGAACTGAATGTACCGAGCTGAGGCCACACACTAGTGAGGGATGATATGGGTAAGGGTTGGTTGGTTGGTACTGCCGAGTCAATCAGAGCATGGTATCGTGGACTTGACATTGTGACAGTATCCCCTCTCTAGCGGCTAAACCCATGAAGCCAATAGGCAGTATGAGATTTGTGAGTACGGGTGAGGGCCGGAGGAGGCAACTGTATGGAGGGGGCCATGAATAGAGGTGGGTGGTGGAGGCCCCCTAGGCTGAATGGTGTTTTTTATCGTGCTTGTAACAGCCTATTAGAACAGAAAGGCTTTTTGTCGGAAATTGGTGGGTCGGGTTAACTGGTCCTGATGTAAGTTGGTGACCCCACATGAGTAGTTTGGCAGGGCTGATGGGTGGATGGCCAGAAAGATGGTCTGACCCGGTTTCAAGAAGGTTTGGGTGAGGATGAAGTAGGATGGAGAGAGGGAAGGAAGATGAGAAGGAAGAGAAGAGAGCATGTTTTGGTAAAGACAAAGAGTAAAAGATAAAGAAAATAAAGGAAAATAGATGTAAAAAGAAAATGGTAGGGAAGGAGAGGCATATAGGAGCCCTTAGTCAGGCTCTAGAGGCTACGGGCCAGGTTTATTAGGATAGGCAAGGTGGAATTCTGCTACAATCTCAGGAGTATTACCGAGTTTGGTTGCTACTAGCCAAGATGTTTCATCTTCAGTGCCTTTGTAACCTGTCCATCGGACAAGGTAGAGCAGGGGGCAAGGCCTGCGTCTTCTGTCGGTTTTTGAGTCAAGGATTTCAGCGATTTTGTACTCGATTTCTCTGTCGATTTCGACAGGGGGAGGTAGAGGCTGAACTTGATCAGGTATGGTATTGGGGGTAGAGGGTTCAAGCATTGAAACATGGAAGACCATGTGTACTGCCTGCATAGAGTTGGGTAGATGGAGGGTATAGGAATGGGTGCCGATGTGTGCTATTACTTCAAAGGGGCCGAGATACTTCTCTGCTAGTTTCTTGGAGGATTGAGTGGTCTAGAAGAATTGGGCTTTAACAAATACCGAAATTCTGACCGGAAACTCAGGGGCAGTGAGTCTGCGGGAGTCTGCCAAGGCTTGGTATTGTGATTGGGCCTGGCTAATTTGTTTTTTTCAGAGCTCCATGGAGCTGATCTAGATCTACAGCGAATTTGTGCACTCAGGAGGAGGTGAGGTCACGCTCGGGGTGTATGGTGAGGTTCAGGTGATGTCCCTTATTGGCAAAGAAGGGAGAGATGTCCGTGGTGGTGTTTGGAGTGTTATTGTAGGCAAATTCGGCTAGTGGCAATAGTTTGGACCAATTGTCCTGTTGGTAGTTGCAGTAGACTCGAAGGTACTGTTCCAGCATCTGGTTTACTCATTCAGTTTGGCTGTCGGCTTCCGGGTGATAGCCTGAGGTGAAGTGTAGGTGCATGTTGAGAGCTTTTCCAAGCGGCCTGAAGAAGTGAGAGACAAACTCGCTTCCACAGTCAGATGTTAGATGACTCGGTAAACCGTGTTTGGAGAAGACATGAAGTACAAACAGTTTGGCCAAATCGGCAGAAGTTATTGTATCGACTGTAGGAATGAAGATACTTTGTTTGGTGAGTCTGCAAACTATCACTAGTATCGACATGAAACCAGAGGACTGAGGAAGTTGCTCAATAAAATCCATGGATATGGAATTCCATGGTCGTTTGGGAATGGGGAGTTGTTTTAGGAAGCCATAGGGTTTGTGAAGGTGCGATTTCGAACACATACATGTGGTGCAGGATTTGCAGAAGTCGATGACCAAGGTATGCAAGCCTGGCCAAATATATTTGTGGTGGACCAGGGCTAGTGTTTTGTTTTGACTGAAATGTCCTGAGAGGACATGGTCATGCTTGTATTGTAGGACGCGTAGTCTGAGGTTGTTAGCATCGGGGATGTAGATCCAGTTGTCTAACCAAAGGAAACCATCTGGGGTTTGCATCCATCTTGGGTTTGGTGTTTTGGGAGTGCCAAGATGGGGCATTGCCATTGGATTGGTCAGGATGGCTGAACGTGTGTTGGAATGGAGTTTTTCTGAGTCCATGATGATGCTTGCTTGTAGGGTTGGAATGATAAGTTGCGTCGCTTGAATGGATTCCACTAATTGAGTAGTTGTAAAGAATTGGTCAGAGGTTTTGGGGGTTGATGGTGCCATAGTTGTTACCCCCCTCTTTAGGGTAGACGTCCCATCGTCTAGTTAACACGTCGGGTTTTGTACCAAGTTTGCCAGGACAGAAATGGATGGTGATATTAAATTGGCAGAGGTATTCAGACCATCGTGCCTGTCTCCGTGTCAGGACTTTAGTGGTGGAGAAATATTCGAGGGTTTTGTGGTTGGTGACAACATCTATGGGGTCAGCAGAACCTTCCAGGTAGTGCCACCATTGCTTGAATACCTCAAAAATTGCTAAAAGTTCCTTGTCATGAACATCATAGTTTAGCTCGGGAGTGGTAAAGGTATGGGAATGAAAAGCAACGGGATGAATCTTGCCTTCAGAATTGATAACAGAAAGGATTGCCGCAAGGGCATAGTCTGAAGCATTGGTTTCCACGACCAGGGTAAGTCAGGTTCCCAGTGATGCAGGATGGGTGCCGAGGTGAAGGCCGTTTTGAGCAGGTCAAAAGACTTTTGACAGTCCTCGGTCCAAGCCCATGTTGTGCCTTTATGTGTCAGCCGAGTAAGGGGTATGGTTATGTCTGAATAGTTAAAAATGAAGCGATAGTAGAAATTGGCAAAACCTAGGAAGGACTGGATGTCCTTGACCTTCCTCAGTTTGGGCCATTCACGGATGCTTTTGACTTTGTCATCAGACATGGTGAGGCCATCAGTACATAGGATGTAACCAAGGAATTTGACCATGTCTTTGTGCCATTCGCATTTGCTGGCCTTGGCAAATAAGCTGTTTTTTCTGAGTCAGTGGAGTACCTCTCGGATATGTTCTCGGTATTCCTCGAGTGTGTTATAGCCCATGCCTTCAACAACCCACACTAACCCTCACAACCACCCTCCCCTATTCCAAGACCTCTCCGACCGAAAGGACGAAGGATCGTTTTCCGTAATCCCCGTCCCCAACAAGTCTGACCGAGAATCCGCGTTCCCGCTCCCATTCCCGTCATGACCGAGACACCATCCCCGAGTCCATCTCCGACTGAAGACTCAATACTTTGATAACCGACGCGCAGGACCATCGCGTACCTCACTCCCTTGTTCTCTGTTTTATATTGACCCCTTGTACTCCCTTTTTCCTTGTTTTATGACCGGCAAAGATAGTACAAGGATAGTCGCATATATATAGTCTCCCAGTCGACTAGACTGTTCGCTAGTACAAATATCAACTTAGTCCACCACCTAGTTTCCGATTCATTCCAGTAAACTTCCATCTCTTCTCCGAAATTAGGGACAGACGATCGAGGAGGGTGCAACACATAAGTTAAAGCCAAGTCCCTTCGACCTCGAACACTACAGCGACCGGATTGAACCAATCCAACCGACCCTAAGCTCCCGGCACTTCCACCTGCGTCCGTAATCCGTCCGACTTCCATCTCCGGTCTTCGGCCCCATCACAGACCTTCGCACCGACCCGGATTCCCCTTTCGGAAGTACTAGCTAAGCGCCTGACACGTGGACTTAACAGAGTGAGTCTGAATAAATTAGTATGTCGTCTATGTAGGCAACAGCACAATGGTCTATCAGGTCACCAAGAATGTCATTCATGAACCTCTGAAAGGCCACAGGGGCATTGGAGAGGCCGAACGGCATGACTAGCCATTTGTAGAACCTGTACTGGGTCTTGAAGGCAGTCTTCCATTCTTCTCCTTTGACAATTTGGATCAGATAGTATGTTATATCCGTGATATAACTCTGACACCTCAGACATCCGACATAGGGCGCTACGAAGAATCTCCCTCCAAACCAAGTCCGAGCCAGTCTGAACCCACCTGGTCACCTCCAAGTCCGACCAACGATGATCACCTCAGACCTCGGACAACCTTCCTTTCTCATCGAACAATAGTCTTATTGTAACACCAGTTGTAGATCTTTGTCACGACCATACATCGTGCTTTGACTTACTCGGCAGTACTAACCAACCGACCCCCATTCACATCATTCCACGGCATACGGTTTCGGTTCGGTACACCCGGTTTATCACCCGGTTCATTATCCTTTTCCCAAACCCCTATTCTTTGTCATCCCTACACTCCCTTCCTTTCCCCCTCACTCGTTTACCCACGGGACGTTCACTATCCCCTGCCACTCACTCACGACCCTATTGTTTTATTCTCGGCCATTCCTTATTGTTCTATTTCTGTCCCACAATCTCACTGCTTATATTTCATTGTCTTACCCTCTCATTATTCTATTCTAATCATTGTGGACTATACCTCCACATGGTCTTCATACCTTATTCTTTTTTCCATGTCTTATGCCACCCTTATTCCACATTCCACCTCTCAACCTATATAAGTAGTTGATACGTGTACATAGTTCCTCAGTCTGAGTATCAACTAGGCTTATGCCTCCCTACTCTCCTCCTTCTGTTCAGAAGTCCTTACTCAGGCCGACATCCTCGGCATTTGCCTGAGTATCTGTTCTCATTACAAGTTAGTGGCACGTACAGGAGGCAGGGTGCAATGCACGAGTATGTTGAAGCCAAGCCACCCTGACCGGCCTGCAGGACTTGGCCAGTTCCAACAGTACCCTTGGTAGTACCGAGTCCTGACAATCTTCTTGTACTCCATTTTCGTTCATCTTATTGTTCTCTTGACTATTCCTAATTAGTTACAATAAGGATCGCATGTATAAATACCTCCAGACTTCTGTAGTATACCTTAGTTCGAATATCAACTAGTATTCTCACTCACTCTCTGAACTCTGAAACTTATCTTCTCCGAATCTCCAAAATAAAGGACTGATGATCGAGGAGGGCGCAACCTTAAAATTGAAGCCAAGTCCTTACAACTCCGAACACACAACTTGGACCGACTTATGTCAGCTTGGACCTGACACAAACTTGGACTCTAACAGTATATTCAAACTCACACTCCTGATCATCTATGAGATGCAGCGAACGAATCAGAGCCATTCAAACACTTAGAGTAGCTTCAGTATGCCATGCATCCCTTACCCCAAACTTACCTGCCATAGAACCTGACGTCCATATGCCACCAAGCCCTTCACCAGCCCCAGACCCACCATCTGAACACTCATCAAACCCCCTTCTAGAACCCCCAATGCCACTCGGACGATGCTAATGGTGAAGCCAACTTGGTGGAAGCCATCACCATATTAGCCAAACATCTGTCTGGCTCAAAGAAATCATCAGCTCAGACCAAGATTCGAGACCCAGACCCCTTCGATGGCTCCAACGCCAAAAAATTACAACCGTTCCTGGTGCAGTACACCTTGAATTTTTGAGACCATCCTGATGCCTTTGACTCCAACAGTGCCAAAGTAACCTATGTACTATCATACCTAACTGGCACCACCTTGGACTACTTTGAACCTGGTCTCTCCTCTGAAGAAGACCCTTACTGGCTCTACGATTACCAGGAATTCATCTCCGAACTCAAAGCCAACTTTGGCCCCCATGATCCAGAAGGAGAGGCCAAAGCTGACCTCGAAGTCCTCCAAATGTGCAACAACCAACGCATCACAAAGTACATGGTGGAATTCAACAGGCTTGCTGTTCGCATTCAGTGGGGAGACTCCACACTCCGTCGCCAATACTACAATGGCCTACCCAATAGGATCAAAGATGAAATCACCTGCATAGGAAAACCGACTCCCTACTACAGCTACAACAACTGTCTCAGTCGATCAACTCCCATTAATGGGAAAGGTGCTTCGAAATGTCTTGGGAAGCCTCCACATCCAAAGCCCCTGAACGTCCAAATGACAGAAACAGGGCACCAACTGCTCCGATTGCAAGTACAAGCACCAGACCTCCGAACCCCAGCCAGACCCCAAATAAGACAACCTCGGACATGAGCACAAAACTTGGCAAAGACAGCAAACTCACGCCTCAAGAACGACAATGCCATTTCGAGCACAACCTCTGCCTGTTCTGTGGAAGAACCAGTCATGTAGCAAAGGAATGTCCCAAGTCAACCTCCACCACCACCAAAGGATGTGCAACTACTATCGTAGAAAGCACAACTGAGGCAACGATCTCCGAAGTAGAAGATACCTTGGAGTCAAAAAATCTCTAAGCAGCCCTTCGACTCCAGCATCAGTTAGAGGCTGCGCTGAACCCAATGATGCACCAATGGAGATGAGACTCAACGCATCCGCTCTTTCCAGTCCAAACTCCCTGACCATCCGTCTCCACCTTGAAACCACCTATATTGACACACTAATAGACTCAGGATCAACTCATTGCTTCCTGGACTCCGACTAGGCTACAAAGCATCAACTCCGGACCTACAACATCACTCTGATTCTGCTACAACTCTTCAACAGCTCCTCCAACTCCGTAATTTGAAAAGCCATCGACCCCTGCATTTGCTTCCCAACAGGGGAGCAGCACACCATTACGTTCTACGTAACTCCGTTGGATTCTAGTTGCTCGGCAGTCCTCAGACACAACTGGCTCACCCACTACAATCTGTTGATTGACTGGGTATTGGGCAGTATATCGGTCGGCTCTCTGACCACAACTAATCTCCAGGTACCATCTGAGCCAGCAGCTATGACTCCGCGCTCATCCGAAACTCTGTCCCCTCCAAAACCCCAACTTGTGGCCCAAAGGTTGCCTTAGTCAATGCAGCAGCTTTTGCCCGAATATCAAGAATGGAAGGTACACAAACCTTCCAGCTCTTCCTCTCCGACTGCCAAGACTCCGAAGAAGGTCCGATAGACCTGAGTAATGTCCCGAGCGAGTACCATGAGTTCAAAGACATTTTCAGAAAAACTCAGGCCAACACCTTAGCCCCTCACTGACCATATGACCTCAAGATCAAACTAGAGGAAGGCACATCCGATCTATTCTCTCTCCGAAAGTGAACTTTACCAGCAATGCACAATTGGAAACTCATGTATGTATGGGAATAACAATTACACAGAGCTTACCAGCTATTCCAATTTGGATTGAGAAGCTGACCCTGACACATGTCGATCTGTCACTGGCTACACCTTTGTCCTTAGTAGAGCATCAGTCGCATGGACAATGCAAAAGCAGCATATGGTTGTGCTCTCTTCAACAGAAGCTGAGTACATGGCTCTTACTGAGTGTACAAAGCATGCAGAGTGGACAATGGATGACATCCTGATATACTCCGACAATTTAGAAGAACATAGAAACCACAGCAAAGAAGTCCTCCGATGCCTCCAAGCGAACTACTTATATGCCTGGGCAGATAAATGCTTCTTCCACACTGACACCGTGGAGTACCTCAGATACATCCTCTCTCCAAAGGGCCTGACCATGGCCGATGACAAAGTCAAAGTCATCCAGGAATGGCCCAAACCCCGAAAAATCAAAGACATTCAGTCTTTCCTTGGATTCACGAACTTCTACCAATGCTTCATCTTCAACTACTCCAACATCACAGTGCCACTAACTTGTCTGACACGAAAAGATACTCTATGGAATTTTACTGAGAATTGCAGAACACCTTCAAGATGCTCAAGAAGGCATTCACTATGGCACCGATCCTACAACAGTGGGTCCCCAGATCTCAACTCATTGTCGAGTCCAACGCCTCGGACTATGCCCTTGCAGCAATTCTCTCCACCATATCGCCAACGGACAACGACATCCACCCAATAGCCTTCCACTCTTAAACCTTCACCCCTCTGGAATTGAACTACGATGTACACGACAATGAACTACTGGCCATCTTTGAAGCCTTCAAGACCTGGAGACACTACTTAGAAGGTTCAGCAGAGCCGATTGACATTGTCACCGACCACAAGAATTTAGAATATTTTTCAACAACCAAGTTACTCACCCGTCGGCAGGTCCGATGGTCCGAATATCTCTCCCAGTTCAAAATGGTAATCCGCTTCTGACCTGGTTGCCTCGGTGCTAAACCCGACACACTGACTAGACGATGGGATGTCTACCCTAAAGAGGGAGGAAGCGACTATGCCAAGATCAATCCGCACAACCTCCGACCAGTCTTTACACTTGTATTGTCACTCCAAGCCACCTCCTTGTACACTCTGGTAATGCAAGTGGCAATGATCATGGACCTAGAACAACTCCATAAAGACATCTGAACCTCACTCCAAGAAGACCCCACAACCTCGTCCTGAATGGACAACCTCACCAATCAATGGACCATCTCTGAGGATGGACTCCTCCTCCTCGACCAAAGAATCTACATCACCGATCATGGAAACCTCCAACTCCAAGTTCTACAAGACAAACATGACCACCCAATCTCAGGACACTTCGGCCAGAATCGGACATTAGAACTCATCCGAAGAGACTATGTCTGGCCCGAACTCCAAGATTCCGTTAAGTCCTATGTTAAATCTTGCACCACTTGTATGAGGTCTAAGTAGGGAATGGCACGGGTCACCCACGGGTCAAATGTGGGTGACCCGCACCCGACCCATGGGAAACCCAAACCCGTCAACCCATGGGTTTTTTCCCACGGGTCGACGGGTCTCGGGTGCGCGCCGCACCCGCAAGCAATACGTCGCGTACGTGGCGGCGCGGACATCGTGTTCATCATGGCGCATGCGCGTACGTCGCGTTCGTCATGGCGCATGCGCATACATCGCGTACGTCGCGGCGTGTGTGCGTACGTTGTGTTCGTCGCGGCACATGCGCATATGTTGTGTACGTTGCGTACGTGGTGGCACGTACCTCGCGTTCGTCACGGCGCGTGCGCATACATCGTGTACGTTGCGTTCCGTGCACATATGTCGTGTAAGTCGCATTCGTCATGGCACGTGCACATACGTCGCGTACGTTGCGTATGTGGTGGTGCGTGCACGTAACGGGCATTGCGTACATCGCGTTCGTGGCATCGCGTGTGCATACAGCGCGTTCGTCATGTTCGTGTCGGCGCGTGCACGTATGCGTTCGTCGCATTCGCATCGCAGTTGACGCCCCGGGTTGGGCCCGGGTCACGGGTGCTCGCGGCTTGACCTGCACCCACACCCAAGGACACCCGACCAGGTGACCCGTGCGGGTTGGGCTGACTCGTGCATTTCCCTAGGTCTAAGCCACAGAGACACCGCCCTTATGGGCTATTCAGGCAATTACCGATCCCCGAACGACCTTGGAACTCCATCTCTATGGACTTCATAGAGAAACTGCCCACCTCGGATGGCTACAACACTATCCTTGTCATCGTAGACTGCCTAACAAAGCAGTCCCTCTTCATCCCCACCATTGACACGATCACCGCCCCAACCCTTGCCAGACTCTTCGTCTTACATGTATTCTCAAAGCATGGAGTACCATCACACGTTACCTTGGACCAAGGCTCCAAGTTCGTCTCCTCGTTCTTCCGATCCCTTGGCAAAGCCTTGGACATCAAACTTCACTTCATGTCAGGTTATCACCCTGAAGGGGACGGACAAACTGAATGCACAAATCAAACCCTCAAACAGTCTCTCCGAGTTTATTGCAACTACCAGCAAAGCAACTGGTCCAAACTACTACCCATCGCCGAATTTGCATACAACAATGCCCTGAACACAATGACGGGAATCTCTCCTTTCTATGCCAACAAGGGCTACCATCCAAACATCACCTTCCACCCCAAATGCGACCTTGCTTCCTCTCAGGCACACGACTTTGTAGTCGACTTGGATGACCTGCACCAACAACTCTGAAAGACCATATCCAAAGCTTAGACCCGATACTCAGCCTCTGCAGATCGTTGCCGAGTGGTCCCTCCAGACTTCAAGATTGGAGACAAAGTCTTCGTTAAGTCCAAGAACATCCGAACTACGAGACCTTCTAAAAAACTAGCAGAGAAATTTCTAGGTCCTTTTGAAATCATTGCACAAGTAGGAACCATCTCATTCACCCTGCAACTTCCCAAAAGCATGAGATCCATCTGCCCAGTCTTCCACGTCTCTATGCTTGAACCCTCAACTCCAAACACCTTCCCCGAATGCATACTCCCACCCCAACCCCCAGTCATCATCGATGGGGAATCCGAATATGAGATCTCCGAGATCCTTGATTCAAAGATCAATGGAAGAAGACGCAGGTGCCCCCTCCAGTACCTAGTCCGATGGACCAGATACGAAGGTACCGAAGATGAAACATCTTGGCTGCCAGCCAATGAGCTTGGCCATGCCTCCAAGGTAGTCTCCGACTTCCACCAAGCATACCCAGACAAACCAGGTCCCCTGGGTGATGTCCTAGAGTCCCTCCCCTTGGACCAATAGTTCACTTCTTCTGACTTAGACGTTTTCACTCGATCTCAAGATTCAATATAAAATTCAAAAAAAAAATATGGCTTCTATTCCGAAGACCCAGGCACATTGTCCTGGTCCAACCCATCGTCCCTCAGACCCCCTTCATCTTCCTTCTCCCTCTCCTTGCCCTTCTCCTTATCCTCCTCCTTCTCATCTCCCTTGTCATCCCCTGTCTCCTTCTCCTTCCCCTTCCAGGTATCCCTCGGAGTGCTTCCCCACCAGTCATCTGTATTCTGAGACTAGTTGAACCACTGAGCCTGTTCAAGGATTCAAAGCTGGGTCATATGCTCCAAGGCATCAGCAATCCTCTTATTCTCATCTCCGAGGTCCCAGACCTCCCACCTCAACTCCTGCAGCTCCGAGGTAACCGCTTCTTGAGAAGCCCTTGACTTGCCCACCAACTCCTTTATGAGAGCAACCCAAGGGGCCTCTGACTCCCGAGGAGCCCCCTCAACCACCGCCTCCACCTTCCTCTTCTTTGACTTCAGAGCCACACCATCCTCCAAAGCACCTCTACCCCTCTTTCCTTTGTCCACAGTTCCATCTTCCTGATCCCCCTCCTTGCACGCCACCTTGCGATTGGCGCATGCAAAACACAAAGACCCCTTCCCCGAAGAGGGCCATACACAGGGGTCCCCCCGATGGGAGCAGTGATTGCAAATCCAACCAGGCTCCATTCTCCAACCTTCGAATGTGCCCTCAGACTGCTGTCAATACAAGTCTGGGCGTAGACTAATTAGGAACCTCCAACTTGACTCGAACGGTCCCAGACCGACCTCAGCACTGCCCAACTTCACTTCCCGCATCAAGTTGTTTGTGTGGGCCTTCTGAGCCCAAGCAATAAAGAGGGCCTCCCTTTTTTCTAGGGTATTGATCCGCTCCTTTACCCGCTCGGACAAGCCCGAGCCCCCCTCCTGCAAGTCTGGAGATGGTCCCCAAGTTCTGACCCCCAAAGGACCCCCTTGTTTGGACGAGTCCTCCGTTATCATGTAGAGCTCCGGAATAGTCGCGGGGCTTTTGACAACCTTCCTCCGAGGATTTTTTTTGGAGCTCCCCTTCTTAGCCTCCTGTTGAAGCCTTTCGACTTCCTTCTCCTTCCGAAGTTTGTTGGCCTCCTTGGCAGCCTCCTCTCGGACCAGACGATCGGCCTCTTCCTTGGCCTTTCTCTTGGCCTCTGCAGCCTCCTCCTTGGCTTTCTGTTTTGCCGCCTCCTCAGCCTTTTGTTTGGCCTCCTCCTCTGCCTTCCGCTTGGCCTCCTCCTCTGCCTTCTGCTTGGCCTCCTCCTCAGCTTGGCCTTCCTTTTCTTCTCAGCTCGGACCTTTTCGAGCTTCTCTGAGGTCGCTTGCATCCACTCTGAGGTCGCTCGCATCTGCTCCTCCAGAGCGGCTTCATCGTCAGGGATGGGGGTGTTATGTGACGACATGGTTGGGCTACTACTATAGAAAAGGGGTCCCCCTTTATACCTTTTTTCGACGCCTGATCACATAATCTTCCCATGGTAACTTCCATCGTCATTAAGCGCCAGGACCTTGAGGCTCGGTCCTAACAGGGGGGCACTGTTATATCTGTGATATAACTCTGACACCTTGGACATCTGACATAAGGTGCTATGAAGAATCTCCCTCCGAACCAAGTCTGAGCCAGTCCGAACCCACCTGGTCACCTCCGAGTCTGACCAACAATGATCACCTCAGACCTCAGACAACCTTCCTTTCTCATCGAACAATAGTCTTATTGTAACACCAGTTGTAGATCTTCTTGTACTCCGTTTTCATTCATCTTATTGTTCTCTTGACTATTCCTAATTAGTTACAATAAGGATCGCATGTATAAATACCTCCAGACTTCTGTACTATACCTTAGTTAGAATATCAACCAGTATTCCCACTCACTCTCTGAACTCTGAAACTTATCTTCTCTGAATCTCTGAAATAAAGGACTGACGATCAAGGAGGGTGCAACATTAAAGTTGAAGCCAAGTCTTTACAACTCCGAACACACGACTCAGACAGACTTACGTCAGCTTGGACCTGAGGCAAACTTGGACTCTAACATGGTACGTGTGCCAAAGGTCAATTTTTGTATAAATTCGAGCTTTTTGGGGGGTGTCTAGTAGGTCAATGATTAGAGGGGGAGGATATCAGTGTCAAGCCCCAGATACCAAGCTCTGGTTCACTCGGTAGTACCGACCGAATAACCCTTGCCTTTTAGTCCCACACACCAGTGACAAGGCATCCCTCGCCAGTACATGGCCTCGGTCCGGTACATTTGGCTCATCGTTTGGTTTACTTTCCTCATCCTGTCCCCTCTCTCCTTTGTCATTCCTTCATTCCCTATCCTTCCCCTTGTCTGTTTACCTTTGGGACATTCACTCCTTGTTGCCACTCAGCAGTGGTACTATTGTTTTATGTTCAGGCCACTCCCATTGTTCTATTCTCATTCACTCTTTTGTCCTCAGCCATACTTTATTGTTCTATTATCATCCACATTCCTTGTTCTATTCTTGATCATTGTGGACAATACCTCCACATGATTCTTCATACCTTATTGTTCTCCATTCCTTGTGCCACTCTGTTCCACATCTCACTTATTAGCATATATAAGTAGCCAATGTATGTAGATGGTTCTTCGTTCTGGAAATCAACTAGGTTTACGCCTTCTTGTCCTCCCCTCTCCTGTCTCAAGTCCTTTACCTGGGCTGACATTCTCGGCACTCTCCCAGGT
>QLPG01018392.1:0-12097 GCA_003314385.1 Gomphus sp. MG54 | reverse complement strand
ATGCACGGCGGGCAGACGCCCTGGTGATTGTCTGCATGGGTTGTGAACGTGGGGGGTCTCATGCTTGGTGACGATCAGGAGTGTGAGTACGAATATACTGTTAAATCCGCGTGTCAGGCACTTAGCTAGTACTTCCGAAGGGGTTTTCCAGGCTAGTGCGAAGGTCCGTAACGGGGCCGAAGACCGAGATCGGGGTCGGATGGACTACGGACGGAGATGGAGGCGCCGGGAGTTTAGGGTAGGTCGCGGAATAGATCAATCCGGTCGCTGAGGTGTTCGAGGTCGAAGGGACTTGGCTTCAACTTATGTGTTGCGCCCTCCTCGATCGTCTGTCCCTAATTTCGGAAAGGAGGCGGGGGGTTACCGGAAATGAATCGGAAACTGGGAGGGAACTAATTCGATATTCGTACTAGCGAACAGTCCAGTCGACTGCGAGACTATATACATGTAACGTTCTTTGTACTATCTTTAGCCGGTCATAAAACAAGGAGAAAGATAGTACAAGGGTGTCAATATAAAGAGAACAAGGGAGTGAGGTACGCGATGATCCTGCGCGTCGGTTATCGATCGTGTTGGAACCTTGACTTTCGGAGTATTCGGAGGTTCGGATTCGGGCTACGGGGGGTTCGGAATCGGGGGGTCTCGGAAAGTATTCCGGATGTTCGGAAGTCGGTTGTTCGGGCTCTGGTCGATCGGAAAGGTCTCGGAAACGGTGTGGGTGGTTGTGGGGGTTACTGTGGGTTTGTTTGAGGGCATGGGCTATAACAAATACGAATATCAACTTAATTCTGCATTGTAGTTTCCAATTCAGTTCTGGTAAACTTTCTGACTTTCCAAAATTAGGGACAGACAATCGAGGAGGGTGCAACACATAAGCTGAAGCCAAGTCCCTGCAACCTCGAACCACTCGAACACCCTATACCATGAACAGTCTTAGACCCCCCGGCACTTCCCGTCTTTCTGCCCTTTTCTAATTCCAACCGTGAACTTATGACCTTTAGTCCCTCCACCTCTGGTGTATGAATCCCCCCTCAGAAATCATTCAGAACCTTCGGAAATCCTTCCAGAAGCCTCTAGCTAAGCACTGACATGTAGATTTAACAGGTTTGGATCTTGTATGCTGATCTAGTTCAGAAGTCATCTCAAAGCCTAAGGGAGAATTCTCTGTTCCTCAACAATAAACTTAAAACCCTTGTATCAGTGCAAAAAATTGCATATATGAAGATAACATAAAAACAAACAAAAATAAAAAGATACTATATAGAGAGAGTAGTTCTAGATAAATTCCTCTACCATTATCCAAGTTATTAACCAAGATCATTCAATTACCTAATGGAGTTACCCTATAAGAAATGTAGCAATGGAGCATATGATGCAAATAGAAATGATAGAACAGAATTACAAATAAGGAAAGTGGAGTAGAATATAAAAGGAAATATAAAGGAACCATAATGGCAAAGTGAACAATTGTAATACTGAAAATGGATGTGCAGGCATGTAAAGGGCAAATGTAATAAATGGAGGAAATAGAATGTTGCATGCAATGCCAAGACAGAATTGGCTAAATTGAATATTCAGGGATAATGGCATAGTAAATCCTAAAACAAGTCAATTGCACAGATTAAAGACTACAGAATGGTATTGCTTACAGATGATTTTTTTTCTTAGGTTGGAACATTGCTAAGTCTTATTATAAATTCTCCAAAATTACAACTGTTAAAATTGTGTCTTTATACACAGATCACTAATTTCTTCATATAAAACTATGATTATTATTAGTATTATTATCATTCTTTATTTTATTTTTTGATATTTTAAAATAGATAAGTTGTATTACTGTTTGGTTGTTATAACTAGTCATTTGAGTGTTTGCAGTAGAAGGGAATTGGCTTCAACTTGTGTGTTGCGCCCTCCTCGATCGTCTGTCCCTGATTTCAGAAAGTCAGAGAGTTTACCAGAACTGAATTGGAAACTACAATGCAGATTAAGTTGATATTCATATACTGGCAAATAGTCCAGTTGACTGGGGGTTTATATTCATGTAGTTAATCCTTGTACTATCTATTGCCGAGTAAAGACAAGGGGGGAAAAGAATACAAGTGGCTAATAGAAAAGGGAGAACAAGGGAGTGAGGTACACAATGATCCTGTGTGTCATTCATCAAGGAGCAGAACCTAGGTCATGGAATTGTGGGGGTTTGGGATTGCAGAACCTTGGGTTGATACAATGGATTTACGGAAAGTGACCATTCCAGACTTCTAATGGTTGGAAAGTCCCAGAAAGGGTGCAGGTGGTTGTGGGGACTGATATGGGTTTATTAGAGGCATGGGCAATAACAAGTACATGCAATGGGCGTGGTGGTGCCAGCAGCAGGTGTGAGTGAGTATGTGTGATAAGCACGGAGGTGCTAGTGAGGGCATGGCTGTGCTAGTGGCAGTGCAACAGACTGACACCACAATAATGTAGCAGCGAGCAGCGAGCATGAGGCAGGTGGGCACCATGCATGTGTGATAGCAGATGTGGTAGGTGTATGGATGAGGATTGGGAGACGTGAATGCACACAGGTGTGACACAAACCAAGTCACCGTGCACATCAGTTAGATGGAGAAACTACCTGTAAAAAAAACCGAGTTGCTATGCATGCTGGTGCAACGAGGAAATGACCTGATCATTGCATATGCCGGTGCAATGAGAAGAGGACCAATGGCTATCAGAGAGCTCCATAAAGGTCCTGGGAAGTTGACATGCATGCTGGTACAATGCAAAGACTAACTAAGCAATCTGCGACCCCTGCCTTACCTTCTTCTTGCAAAAAGGATGCCCCACCAATCGTGCACGCTGGCATGACAGCTAGGACGAGTGCAGGGGTCGTTTACCTTCTTCTCACCACCTCTTTTGGATGTGACCATAGGTGGAGAGGGATAACAAATGAATCACACAAGCACTTACACCAAACAAATGTAAACTCCTCCAACCCAGTACTTTGGATCACCCAGTAAATAGGCAATGGTCAATGAGGACATTGACCTTAAAAGGGGGGGTAATGTGATAATATCTCCACTCCTCTCTTTATTGCTTGCTATTGGACTCTGCTACTCCACTAGACCATATGTCCAGTTCTTAGGTAATTAGTTAAAGCTTAGTCTTGAGCTGGTCAATACACCAACAAGTATCATTGCTCAAATCCCTTTTCTGCTCCCAAGTATTGAAGCTCTTGTTGTTGCTGACAATTGACCCATGGGAAAAAGCCCTTAGGTTGACAGGTTTGGGTTTCCCATGGGTTGGGTGCAGGTCATCTACATCTGACCCATGGGTGACCCATGCCATTCCCTAAATCCACAGCCCTGCAACCTACCCAGGGCCTAACCTAGGGACTTGAACCCTAAGTATATCCACAGGCACTATCAGACACTGGTAGGGAGGTCCAGAAGAGAAAGAACTAAGGACCCCCTTACCTAAGCAGCAACTATATAGCTACTGTGACTGTGACATAACAAACCTGTCACAGCCAGCAAGGAAGATAAAAGGAGACAAAGGAAATGAGACTATAATATGGAGAGGAAGAAGAAAGATAAGGAAATGATCAGGGAAGTAATAAAGCAAGGGAAATAAGGAAAACAAGGGAGATAAAAGGAAGAAAAGGAAAGAAAGAGGATAAGCTGGTAGTCCCCTGACAGAAGTGTAAAGGACAATTGCAAATGCCTTTTGGGAAACAAACATTAAAATCAAAGGGTGTGTTCAATTGTTACAAAAATGCTTGAGAACAAAAAGCAAGTGTATGTGGACCTGACAATGGACATCTGCCACCAGGATAGTACTAATGTGTTATTGGGTAAATGTACCCCCAGGTAGACAAAGTCCACCTTAGAAATGCCTCATGAAATGGTATCAAAAATCTCTGCCACTGAAATTCTTCATATAAAGAGAAAAATGTGAAGCAGTCTCAATGCTCAGTGTCATTCTTCTACCTTGAAATATATCAACAGGAAGTTGCAGGTGCATATTGTCAGGTCTCGGTACTTCCAATGGTGCTGTTGGAACTGGCCAAGTCCTGCAGGCCAGTCGGGGTGGCTTGGCTTCAACGTACTTGTGTGTTGCGCCCTGCCTCCTGTGCATGCCACTAACTTGTAACAGAAAAAGATACTCAGGCAGATGCCGAGGGTGTCGGCCTGAGTAAGGACTTCTGAACAGAAGGAGGAAAGTAGAGAGGCATAAAACTAGTTGATACTCAGACTGAGGAACTATGTACATGCATCTACTACTTATATAGGCTGAGAGGCAGAATGTGGAATAAGGGTGACATAAGACATAAGGTATGAAGACCATGTGGAGGTATTGTCCATGGCAATTAGCATAGAATAATGTGAGAGTAAGACAATGAAATATAAGCGGGTGAGATTGTGAGAAAGAATAGAACAATAAGGAATGGCTGAGAATAAAACAATAGGGCCGCGAGTAAGTGGCAGAGAATAGTGAATGTCCCGAGGGTAAGCAAGTAGGGGGGAAAGACAGGGAGTGTAGGGATGATAAAGAATAGGAGTTGGGGAAATGATAATGAACCAGGTGATGAACCAGGTGTACCAAACCGAAACCATGTGCCATGGGATGATGTGAGTAAGGGTCGGTCGGTCAGTACTGCCAAGTAAGTCAAAGCATGATGTGTGGTCATGACAGTATCCCCCCTCTAGTAGCTGAACCCATAAAGCCAATAGGCAGTATGAGATTCACGAGTACAAGTGAGGGCTGGAGGAGGCAACTGTATTGGAGGGGGCCGTGAATAGAGGTGGATGGTGGAGGCCCCCTAGGCTGAATGGTGTTTTATCGTGCTCGTGACAGCCCATTATAATGGAAGGTTTGTTGTTGGAAATCGGTGGGTTGGGTTAGCTGATCCTGACATAGGGTAGTGACCCTGCATGAGTGGTTTGGCAGGGCTGATGGGTAGATGGCCAGAAAGATGGTCCAACCCGGTTTCAAGAAGGTTTGGGTGAGGATGAAGTAGGATGTAGGGAGGGAAAATGAGACAGAAGAGAAGAGAGCATGTTTCGGTAAAGAAATAAAAAAATAAAAGATAAAAAATAGATGTAAAAGAAAATGCTAGGGAAGAGGAGGCATATAGGGACCCTTAGTCAGGCTCTAGAGGCCATGGGCCTGGTTTATTGGGATAGGCAAGGTGGAATTCTGCTACAATCTTGGGAGCATTACCGAGTTTGGTTGCTACTAGCCAAGATGTTTCATCTTAAGTGCCTTTGTAACCTGTCCATTGGACAAGGTAGAGCAGGGGGCAAGGCCTGCGTCTTCTGTTGGTTTTTGAGTCAAGGATTTTGGCAATTTCATACTTGATTTCTCCATTGATTTCAACCGGGGGAGGTGGAGGCTGAACTCGATCAGGTATGGTATTGGGGGTAGAGGGTTTGAGCATCAAAACATGGAAGACTGGGTGTACTGCCTACATAGAGTTGGGTAGACAGAGGGAATAGGAATGGGTGCCAACACATGCTATTACTTCAAAGGGGCCGAGATACTTCTCTGCTAGTTTTTTGGAGGGTCAAGTGGTCTGGAAGAATTGGGCCTTAATAAATACCGAAGTTCTGACCGGAAACTCGGGAGTGGTGAGTCTGTGGGAGTCTGCCGAGGCTTGGTATTGTGATGGGGCCTGGCTAATTTGTTTTTTCAGAGCTCTATGGAGCTGATCTAGATCTACAGCAAATTCGCACACTTGAGAGGAGGTGAGGTTGCACTTGGGGTATACGGTGAGGTTTGGATGATGTCCCTTATTGGCGAAGAAGGGAGAGATGCCTGTGGTGGCATCTGGAGTGTTATTGTATGCAAATTCGGCTAGTGGCAGTAGTTTGGACCAATTGTCCTGTTGGTAATTGCAGTAGACTCGAAGGTACTGTTCCAGCGTCTGGTGTACTCATTCAGTTTGGCCGTCAGCTTCCAGGTGGTAGCCTGAGGTGAAGTGTAGGCACATGTCGAGAGCTTTTCCGAGCGACCTGAAGAAGTGAGAGACAAACTTGCTTCCATGGTCAGATGTTACATGACTCAGTACACCATGCTTGGAGAAAACGTGAAGTACAAACAGTTTGGCCAAATCAGCGGAAGTGATTGTATTGACTGTAGGAATGAAGATACTTTGTTTGGTGAGTCTGCAAACTATCACTAGTATCGACATGAAACCAGAGGACTGAGGAAGTTGCTCAATAAAATCCATGGATATGGAATTCCATGGTTGTTCGGGAATGGGGAGTTGTTTTAGGAAGCCGTAGGGTTTGTGACGCTGTGATTTTGAATGCATATATGTGGTGCAGGATTTGAAGCAGTCGATGACTGAGGTGCGCAAGCCTGGCCAGATGTATTTGCAGTGGACCAGGGCTAGTGTTTTGTTTTGACCGAAATGTCCCAAGAGGACATGGTCGTGCTTGTATTGTAGGATGCATAATCTAAGGTTGTTGGCATCAGGAATGTAGATCTGGTTGTCTAACCGAAGGAAACCATCTGGGGTTTGTGTCTATCTTGGGTTTGGTGCTTCGGGAGTGTTGAGATGGGGCACTGCCATTGGGTCAGTCGGGAGGGCTGAATGTAGGTCGGAATGGAGTTTTTCTGAGTCCATGATGATGCTTGCTCATAGGGTTGGAATGATAAGTTGCATCACTTGAAGGGATTACACTAATTGAGTAGTTGTAAAGATTGGTCAGAGGTTTTGGAAGTTGATGGTGCTGTAGTTGTTACCCCCCTCTTTAGGGTAGACATCTCATTGTCTAGTTAAGGCGTCAGGTTTTATACCGAGTTTGCTGGGACAGAAATGGATAGTGATAGTAAATTGGCAGAGGTATTTGGACCATCACACCTGTCTCCATGTCAGGACTTTAGTGGTGGAGAAATATTTGAGGTTTTTGTGGCCAGTGATGACATCTATGGGGTCGGCAGAGCCTTCCATGTAGTGCCGCCATCATTTGAACACCTCAAAAATTGCTAAAAGTTCCTTGTCATGAACATCATAGTTTAGCTCCAGAGCGGTAAAAGTATGGGAATGAAAGGCAATGGGATGAATCTCACCTTTGGGATTGATAATGGAAAGGATTGCCGCAAGGGCATAGTCTAAAGCATCGGTTTCCACGACCAGGGGCAAGTTGGGTTCCCAGTGATGCAAGATGGGTGCCAAGGTGAAGGCCGTTTTGAGCAGGTCAAAAGACTTTTGACAGTCCTCAGTCCAAGCCCATGTCGTGCCTTTACATGTCAGCCGAGTAAGGGGTATGGTTATGTCTGAATATTTAAAATGAAGTGATGGTAGAAATTGGCAAAACCTAGGAAGGACTGGATGTCCTTGACCTTCCTCAGTTCGAGCCATTCATGGATGGTCCTGACTTTGTCATCAGACATGGTGAGGCTGTTGGTACGTAGGATATAGCCTAGGAATTCAACCGTGTCTTTGTTCCATTTGCATTTGCTAGCCTTGACAAACAAACCGTTTTTTCTGAGTCGGCAGAGCACCTCTCGGATGTGTTCTCGGTGCTCCTCGAGTGAGTCTGAATAAATTAGTATGTCGTCTATGTAGGTGACAGCACAATGGTCTATCAGGTCACCGAGAATGACATTTATAAACCTCTGAAAAACTGCAGGGGCATTGGAGAGGCCGAACGGCATGACTAGCCATTCATAGGACCCGTATCAGGTCTTGAAGGCAGTCTTCCATTCTTCTCCTTTGGCAATTTGGATCAGATGGTACGTGTGCCAAAAATCAATCTTTGTATAAATTTGAGCTTTTTGGGAGGTGTCTAGTAGGTCAGTGATTAGAGGGAGAGGGTACCAGTCCTTCTTGGTCACTTTGTTTAGTGCTCGGAAATCAACACATAACTGAAGGGAGCCATCTTTCTTTCAGACAAATAAGATTGGTGCTCCATGTGGGGAATGGGAGGCCCTGATGAACCCCATGTTCAGGTGTTCATCAAGGAACTCGTGCAGGGTTTCCAGTTCTGATTGCGATAACAAGTATAGGGGTGGATGAGGCATCTTGGTGCCATCTTCCAGAGTGATCTTAAGATCATAGGGTCGGTGGGGTCCTAGAGTGTCAGCTTTTGTTTTGCTGAAGATGTCAGCAAATTCGTGATACTCTTTTGGGATGTTTTCAAGGTCGACCAGATTGGGGGGAATGGACGGAATGGATGGGGCCTTGGCTGATCATGCAAAAACGGCATCGATGGCCAAAAGGTCCAGATGGAAAACTTGCGAACCTTCTAGTTTGCAGGCTCGTGCAAAGGCGGCTGCATTGACTAGGGCTATCCGTGGGGCTTCTAATTTTGGAGAGGATCCTGGTTGAGGCCATGGAGCAGCGGCAGGTGCCAGCTGAACCGATGGCTTTGGGATGCACCTAGGGTCATTAGTGGTTTTTCAGAACATAATACTGCCCAATACCCAATCAATCAACAGATTGTAGCAGGTGAGCCAGTTGTGACCGAGTACTACTGATACAGACGAATCTAGTGATGTGAAATATATATGGATGGACTGTAGTTGTCCTGATGGAAATTTGATTGGTAGTTCTACAGATTCAGTAATAACCGCATTAGTAGTGCCATCAAATAGTTTAAGGGGAATTGAATCCACGGAAGTGGTGGGGATCTTATGTTCCCAAACATAGGAAGATTCTATGAAGCAGTAAGTAGAACCTGAATCGATCAGACATTTAAGAGAGGTTGCCAAGGAACCTGGTATCAAAATAGAAGATAGAGGGATTACAAAGGAATTAGGATTAAGAGGGGCAGAGGCATTAAGCTTAACCTCAGTTCCAGCACCTGCCAAGTCATTTGGCCTGGTCACCTCCACTGATTCCTCAGTTTTGGTGTCTGGGGCACTAGTCGCCTTGCGGGTGGTAGATCTGGATTGTAGGGTCATAATCGTTAAGCAGTAAGGGGCACAGGAGGTAGTGTGAGTCTGAATATACTGTCAGGGCTTGGTACTGCCAATGGTGCTGTTGGAACCAGCCAAGTCCTGCAGGCCAGTCGGGGTGGCTTGGCTTCAACGTACTCATGCGTTATGCCCTGCCTCCTGTGTGTGCCACTAACTTGTAACGGAAAAAGATACTCAGGCAGATGCTGAGGGTATCGGCCCAAGTAAGGACTTCTGAACAGAAGGAGGAGAGTAGAGAGGCATAAACCTAGTTGATACTCAGACTGAGGAACTATGTACACGCCTCTACTACTTATATAGGCTGAGAGGCAGAATGTGGGATAAGGGTGGCATAAGACATGGAAAAAAGAATAAGGTATGAAGACCATGTGGAGGTATTGTCCACAGCGATTAGCATAGAATAATGTGAGAGTAAGTCAATGAAATATAAGTGGGTGAGATTGTGGGAAAGAATAGAACAATAAGGAATGGCTGAGAATAAAACAATAGGGCCACGAGTAAGTGGCAGAGAATAGTGAATGTCCCGAGGCAAGTGGGGGGGAAAGACAGGGAGTGTAGGGATGATAAAGAATAGGGGTTGGGGAAATGATAATGAACCAGGTGATGAACTGGGTGTACTGAACCGAAACCATGCACCATGGGATGATGTGAGTAAGGGTCGGTTGGTCGGTACTGCTGAGTAAGTCAAAGCACAATGTGTGGTTGTGACACATGTGAAACATCCATCACTCAAGAGATTGGCAAGGGCAGTGCTAGGAGATTATGAGGTTACTCCAGATTTAGAAAATAAGCCTCACTTTCTATCTTTAGTCTTCATATAACAGTCAGTCCACAACTAAGTGAGGAGAAGAGTTCAGGTCTGCAATACATTTTTAGATAAACTCAATGATTTCCACAACTTTCCCACCCCAGCTATTAGGCTTGTTATCATGAAACAGGTCAAAACAGGATTCATGTGTGACCCAATATGTGGTGAGTTGGTTAGAGGGGGAGGATACATCAGGGAAACCTAAATTTCCTTAAAAACAGGTAATATAAGGCAATTTTAAGGCTGATTAAGGAAGTTTAGCTTAAAATGGCTGATAATGGCTTATAATGGCTTATAATGTCTTAAGTCTTTTAAGGCAATTTAAGGAGACTTAGGTTTTCCTGATGTATCAGGTTTACTGATGGCATAGTTTTTTTAACCCAGAGTTGATTATGAACGCGTTGTGGTCGGAAGGGGAACATGCGAGGATCATTATAGTTGTTGTATAGACAAAGCACAACAATCTTTAACATTGGCTTGGGAGAGTTTCTTTGCGACAGCAATGAATTATTGCGTTCATAACACCACCAGCCTTGTCATGCACGATGGGGGAAATTTCTTCGAAAGAGCCCATGGAGGTTCTAAAATAGCTTACGCTTGCTACATCATATCCACCTGTCTGTCCACTCGATTTTCCAGTAGCAGCTTGGCCGCAGTGCTACATAATGATCTCACACCTCAAGGATCTACCTTGACTCCATTTCTGAAAACTAGGTTTGAAAGCTAGAAGCGAGTGTTAAAGTTCCAGATCAGCCAATGGATCTGCTCCGAAAGGTTATCACCCGATTTGAGAATTTCCCAGTAGAGTGGGTTTGCCCGGTTTTATAATGTAAGTTTCGCACGGGATTAGATATTAAAGTTACGCGAAACCTATATTGTGCGTGTCTGGGGTCTGTGTTCGGAAGTTACGCATCAGCGCCCCAACGCTGTGCCTGACACATATTGTTGGGAAGATGAGATAACAAATTCCTCTTGATAGAGCAGTCTGGAACTTAGGATTTTGCAAATTCTCATTGATTCCAACTCCAAAGAAGACCGGGAGCGCCCATTGCTGGGCGAAAATAGGAGAGAAAGGGCGGAATGTGAAGGATGGTAATAGGGTTGATATGTAGGCTGACTAGTACTAATGCCGTTGTTCCGATGATAACGCTGGAGATAGCACGCTGGAGCTTCCAGATATTCCGAGAGCCAAAGAACAACAGGGACGACTATAAGAGAATTGCAAGGATGGAAATAAAAACGTTAAATGTGGAGTCTGTCCAGTTTTCCTTGCCTCTAGCAAGCTTTCAAGAAATTCCTTTCCCGAGCGAGAAAGATGAAATGTCTGAAGACCCTTTTTCCCTGTAAACTGCGCCGAATGAAATTCAGAACGCCTTTGAGAGTGGTTCCCACCTGGGTGCAATTAGTTAGATCTTCAGTCAAGAGAGGCGGACTCTATCATCTCTCTTACCTTGGAATATTTTCAGAAATAGTCGCAAAATATTCTTCTTTCCATTTATTGGACTGGAAGATCTCTGTTATTTCTGGGTGGATATCCATGGCGGATTGAGGTAGGCCTTGGTGGTGAAGGTGCAATGGTTAAAGCAAGGATGATCATCTCCCTGAGCCATGCAGACCTTCCTAGAACACGAAAGTTTCGTTGTGAACACATCAAGGTCTGTGGTGACCAGCTGGCATGTCTTGAAACTGCTCTCTTTTGTTGCGCTTGTGTCTCATGACCCTTCCATCCGGACAAAATACCGTATTCAAAAGTTTCGAAGTTCTGCTCCACACTTCTGGTGCAGTCGGTTGAAATCTACTCCTGTCTCCATTTCGTTGATGACATTAGTGTCAGAATATACTTACAAATAATGTTAGACCTAGTTGATGTTTATCTTCTGTGTTCTGTGTCAAAATTTCAATACAAATTTCCTTCATGCCTTGACCCTTTCATCGCACCTTTGGAAGCTAGTTGAAGAATGTGGTGGTGGCGGTTGTGAATGCAAGAAAGCTAAAGATGGTGCATGGATTTCAGCGCGATAGAATTCTAGCCAAGCGATTTCTCTCACCGTCTGTCCAAGGCGAAATCTGAGTGCGGCAACCCAGGCCTCGTACTAATAAAATCCTTCGAAGCCAACATGAGGAGGGTATAAGTGAAACGACGGACCGAACGTTCCCCGCTCCCACTTCATCATCACCTTACCGCTGCTCGTTCCTACCACCGCGCCTCCACCGGCGACCAGCATTCGTAGGGTAATACGCACCATGCTATGCTTACTCTGTCCGCTCATCTCATCTCATGTCGAGTGCCATGGGCACCGACTCCCAGAAGTGCCTCAACAAATTGTGTTGGGCCTGCCTAGTCCAGTCTATTGCCGAGGGCGATACTTCTGTGAGGGTCAT
>QLPG01018390.1:0-11191 GCA_003314385.1 Gomphus sp. MG54 | reverse complement strand
TGGGAAGTAGGGCGCAACGCATGAGCACGTTGAAGCCATGCCACTACTTCTAGCCTGCATGGACTTGGCCTTTACCCGTCCGACCCCTTCGGCTCTCCCGAGGCCTGTCAGTATGTACGGTTCCTGACACCTTGTACTATCTTTGACGGTCATAAAACAAGGGGAAAAGGGAGTACAAGGGGTCAATATAAGAGAGAACAAGGGAGTGAGGTATGCGATAGTCCTGCGTGTTGGTTATCAATTGTAATGGAACCTTGATTTCTGGAGTCTTCGGAGGGTCGGATTTGCGGTCTATGGAGGGTCGGAATCGCGGTCTATGGAGGGTCGGAATCGCGGTCTATGGAGGGTCGGAATCATGGGACCTCGGAATGTATTTCGGACATTCGGAAATCGGTTGTTCAGGCTTTGGTCGATCGGAAAGGTCCCGGAAATGGTGCGGGTGGTTGTGGGGTTTAATGTGGGTTTGTTTGGCTGCATGGTCCATAACAACACCAATACTACCTTATATGCTCCAATTTCGACCCCTGATGTTGAATTTGATGGAAATCCAAGTGCTGCATCATTTTCTGCCTTTGCACTCTCTTCCACACTGCTTCAGCTCAATGCTGAGTTTGATAGGATTGCAGACACTGGTGCTATATCTCATATGACTCCTCATTGACACTGGATACATATTTTTCGTCCACTTGTCATTCCCATTCAACTTGCAGACCACCAGGTCATCTATTCTACTGGAGTTGGCACTGTCCAATTTGTACTGGGGGTAGATGGTGTTTGGAGGCACACTTTAGAGTTTACTCGAGTGCTCCATGTTCCTGCTGTTAGAACCAGGAACTATTAAGTCATTTATACATTTTTCCTTCCACTAAAAGTCCATTATCTCCCTCAATAATCACCCAATCAAAGCGCCACTCTACACCGAGGTTCTATACATCATTAGGAACCTATGATAATATTTCCATGATTTTAGGAGTGAGTTTTACCCCACACTGTCTACCTGGCCCCATACCTATCCCAAGGGCTGGCTCACCTCATCTGGACATGTTAGGAAGGGGATATGCTAGCATGTGGTTTCTTCATTCAGTTTATCTCAAATTCTATTCTATTTCTATACTTTCCCCTATGAAGTTTTCCCTATATAGTTTCCACTGCATATATGCAGGTGTACCACATGCATGGCCACATTAGGCCAGCTTCTAAACTTCACTACGTGAAGTTTTTATCTTACCAATCACTTTCCATTTCATATAAATACAAGACATATTTACAGTAGAATAGTAATTAAAAACAAGGAATTATAACCATAGTTCTTGCCCCCATTTCACTAGCCATTGGGCTATACTTGAATACCTTTCACTCATGCTGAACCAAAGGTTAAGCGCTGAGCGCACTTTTGTCAAGATTTGGTGACGCCGAGATATCGGTTAAGTCCTGCAAACCATTACGGGGTGGCTAGGGTTCAACATGCTCTTGCGTTGCGCCCTGCTGTTCCGTGCATGCCACTAATTTGGATAGTGAGAGGAGCCTTGAGAGGATGCCGGCGTCGGCTCGAGTGAAGGACTTTAGAAATAGAGAGCAGACAAAGGGGTGCGAATCAATCGATGTTCTGAGTGAAGAACTATCTACATACATCCCACTACTTTTATAGTTAAGAAGCAAGATGTGGAACAGGGTGGCGTAAGGAATGGAGACAATAAGGTATGAGGCAACCACATGGAGGCATTGTCCACAGTGATCAGAAATAGAATAAGGAATGTAAGCGGTATTAGAATAATAGAGTATGGCTGAAAATAAGATAATGAAATGGTGGGTGGGAATAGAACAATAGAGGACGGCCTAAGATAAAACAATGGCAATGGCCAGGACAATGAGTGGCCGTCATGTTGTTCAGGGGAAACGGGTTAAGGAGTGGATAGGGGGTGAAGGAACAATGAAAGGGGATGTACGAGAGGAGTGGTCCATATGATGTACCAGATGTACTGAGCCGAGGTGGCACGGTGGTGCGAGATGATGTGGGTAAGGGCCGGTTGGTCGGTATTCCCGAGTGAGTCAGTACTCGGTGTTGCGGGCTTGACAACTTTCCTATTTAGGAGTAGAACAACACAAACTTGTCGTACAGCAAGGCTAGGTCACAGTTGGATTTCCAACATCACTATATATTATATTCTATCACCACATATTATATTTACCTTGTGAGAGGACTACAAATATATAAACCGACACTTTGGCTCCCAGGCCAGATTCCCAGTATGGCACCTAAGCAGAGAGTAAACCCGGGACTGAGCTCCCAGTAGAGATTTCCATAGGGCAATACCTTTCCTATAGATAAATATAGATAAAAGTAAATCTATAGGAATATTCCCCTCATTGTCCCACCGACTCTCTGATATTATAGCATGGGAAAACCCCAGGAAACCCTATCTTCCAGACCCAACTACACCTGCACTGCACAACAATCTCCTCTCTGTCTTATACCTCACTCGCCAAAAGCAGTTCACTGTTACCATTGTCCATGATAGCATTACATTAACTCAGAGAGGAACCCTTCTCTTCACCGCCTCTGTACATCTAGGTGTATGTCCCGGGTGACTATGGAGAAGGGATTATTTAGATAGATAATTATTCTTATAATTATCTGATAGATGTGTTGGGAATTGTCAAGTACACATACTGAGAACCATCCACTCGGCAATGCCAACTGAGCAACCATTCTATATCCATGACCAAGTGCCCATGCTGCATGCATAACACTTGGTACACCGGCCTTGGCTTGGTACATCTACCATCCACACCCCTTGTCCTCACCCTTCAGTCCACCTTACCCCGCGACTTCCTGCCCTGTCAAGTACACGTACTGAGGATCTGGTAACTCGGCAGTACTGACTAAAATACTCCGTTAGTAACCAAGTATGAGTCACTCGACAAGTTGTTCTCGGCTCGATGCACATATCGGTCACAGTCCTCATTCCCATCCCATGCCTACTCCTCACCCCTCGGTTCTCCTCACCTCGGGACTTCCTGCTCTTGTGTTATCCTCGGTTACAGCCCTTGTTTTATAATCGGGCATTTCCTATTGTCCCATCCTTGGACACGTCCTATTATTCTGTCCTTTATTGTTTATCCCCATCTTGCATTCCTTATTCTAATTTTACTCGCTGTGGACAATAACCACATGCTCTGCATACCTTATTGTTCCACATTCCTTATTCCACATGTCGCATCTTAACCTATATAAGTAGGACATGCATGTACATATTTCCTCATTCTGGGTATCGACTAGGCTTAGGCCCTTCTACCTTCTTCTCTTCTGTTAAGTCCTCAACTCGGGCCGGCATCATCAGCATCCCCCCGAGTATCTGTCTGTTGCAAATACAGTGGCACGCATGGCAAGTAGGGTGCAATGCACGAGTATATTGAAGCCAACGCCACTACTCTTGGCCTGCAGGACTTGGCCATAGTCCACCTGACCTTTCGACAACACCCCTCGGCAGTACTGAAGTCCATCAGTACCTGAAGCTTGACAGTATACCCAGAATCACACTACTTTCCTTGCATTCACGGTTTACAAATACAGTCTCACAAGACACCCTTTTAATGATCTTTCTATCTTGTTATTCGGAACCGGGTCTCCCGGTAGCCCTTTATAACTGTTTTGAATCAGGATCTGCTTATAGCTTCACCAGATCGTCTTACTCCTAGGAGGTTGTCCAACAAGACAGGTCCACACCACAGCATTTTCAACCCAATACCAGTATAGATTCGGAAACCACCCAGTTCAGAAAAACTTCAGTTTTTTTCTGGCCAACTGGAAGGCAACGCCCCACCCTCAGCACTCTGTCTGGCATGCTTGATCAATCAGCATCAGATCACAGACCATTTGAAAATTCATTTATGATTATGACCTTTCTCAATCTAGTATTTCTTGCTAACAAGCACAGATACATCTACTAGATCTTCCGTCCGGACGACTTCAGTCCACCCATCCCTCTGTCATGTCACTAGATCTGTCAGTCAGCAAAATTCGGGCACAACTCGCTTACCTGCTATAATCCGTTGATTAACAGGGTATTGGGCAGTATTATAATCTGTCAAGCTACTAACATTTTTAGGTGCATCCCGATGGCCTTGGTCCAGGCGGCATTTGCCACTGTTCCAAAAGCCTCACCCAGGATCCTGTTCCATCGCCGGAAGCTTCGCCAATAGCCCTAGTCAATGCAACTGCCTTGTGCATGCTTGTATACCAGAACGGCTGGCAAGTTTTTGGCTGGGACCTCTTGGCCAGTGTTGTCATTTGGCACATTTGGCCAAGGTCCCTTCCATCTGTCCCAATCCATTCCCATTCATTCACTCTGTATATGCGCTTCTTATGCCTGTACAACCCCTTTTCCATTCTTCTCAGCTAGAGGCCGATACCTTTAGTAGACAGTGTGATGTCTACCTAAAAGGGGGGGTGGCGACCAGCTAGACACCTTTTCAAACTGTGCAAAATCCCCTCCCAAAGACATCCCCCTCCCCCCCCCTCCCAAAAAAAAACCCTCCATTCCATCCCTATCTTCTTCTGCTCCCTCAGTCCTAGCCCTATTCCACTCCATTCCATCACCCATCCCCATCTTCTATCCCATCCTCCCTCTTCCCTGATCCTTTCTCCGCCTGCTCAGTCCCCACCATCCATCATCATGAACTCCACCTCCAACACTCCTCTCTCCCTTCAATATACAACAACCGGACCTGCCAAACACCTTGGCACATTTAACTAGTTCCTTCTTCTCTTATTTCCTTTCTACCTTCAAAATAAAAAAAAATAAAAAAAATAAAAATTCTAACAAAGTCCTCATATCAATTTTTAACATCCTCACTATCTTCACCATCATCCTCCCTCTGCTTCCCTTTCCTCTTATCCTCCCTCTCCCTGTCCCCTTCATCATTACCTGCCGATCTAACCTCGCCTCCGTCCGGACCTCCCGAACCTCCTGACACCCTGCACCAATCCTCACCCAAGGACACAATCGCACGACCAACCATCCAAAGCCCTTCCACCATGTGTAGAAGGACTTGACTCATCTGTATCTGCTCCTGTAACAGATTCTCCCAGACCTCAACGAGACACCGAGATCCTGACCCCTCTAGCGGAGGGACTTCCACAGTCACCAATCGCCCGCTGGGCCTCAGAGCCACTTCACGATCAATTGACTGTACAGCACCATCCCACCTTGGCCTCTTCATTAACAGTTCCTTCACTTTCTTGGTCTGACTTCCACCTTCCCAACCACTACCTTCCTCATCATCGTCCTCCACAATGAATGGAAGACTCTTTGCCTGGGATACCCATGGTACAGCCAGACTACACCTGACCTTGCACCGTTTACATTCCCGGAACGCGGAACCCAGCCCTGAGATGCTGCACTCACGATCCTCCATCTTACACTCCTTGCATAGAGGGCGTAGAATTGGGGACTGCTTTTCATAGGCCGCTTGTTGCTAATCAAAAAAGAAAATTAATAAACAATAAAGTGAAAAAACCATGAGCACATACCTGGGCCACTCTAGGCTGCTTATTTACTCCTCTGCCCTTTGTTTCCATGCCCCCATCCCCTCTGGGTGGAGTAACCTCCGGAATTCCCAATATTTCTGTAGTTCCCACAACCCACACATCCTGGACCATGGGTGCTCTGCCTTGCCTCCCAAAATCCTCAAGGATGTTATTCCCCACATGCTCCTCAGACACCCGTGCATCCATCTGTCTGACCATTTTGGCCTGTCCGGCCTCGGACTCTTAGTCCACCTGCTGTTCGACGGTTGCCTGAACTACAGCATCTACCTGCCATCCCGCTGCCCCAGGACCCACTACTTCTCCTTTGGCTACCTCTCTCACAGTAGTCAGTACTGAGGTGCCATCGGCCCGACCCGTCTCCTCCGACTCACATACATCTGTCACGTATTCCATTTCTGGCGATTCTGATGCGCTACTGTTATGCGTCTCGGAGACAATGGAAAGAAGCAAAGGTCACCAGATTTGAACCTTCACATGACATCACGTTTAGGCATTCTGAACCGTATATTCAATCTCAGACTATGTCAGGATTCGGTAATGCCGAAATATCAGTTAAGTCCTGCAAACCATTCCAGAGTGGCTAGGCTTCAATGTGCTCGTGTGTTGTGCCCTGCTGTTCCATGCGTGCCACTAATTTGGGTAGTGGGAGGAGCCTCGTGAGGATGCCGAGGGCATCGGCTCGAGCAAAGGACTTTAGAAATAGGAAATGGACAAAGGGGTGCGAACCAATTGATATTCTAAGTGAGGAACTATCTACATACATCCCAATACATATATATTTAAGAAGCAAGATGTGGAACAGGGTGGCATAAGGAATGGAGACAATAAGGTATGAAGAAACCACATGGAGGCATTGTCCACAGTGATCAGAAATAGAATAAGGAATGTAAGCGGGATTAGAATAATGGAGTATGGCTGAGAATAAGATAATGAAGTGGTGGGTGAGAATAGAACAATAGAGGATGACCGAAGATAAAACAATAGGCAGTGGCCAGGACAATGAGTGGCCGTCATTGTTACATCCCATGCCCCCAACAAACCCATACCAACCCCCACAACCACCTACCCCATTTCCGAAACCTCCCCGACCACCAAAGGACGAATGATCACTTTCCGTAGTTCTCGTCCCATAACATCCGAGCCCCCGCTAGTCTGATCCCGATTCCTGTGACCAAGGTTCCGCATCTTGATAACCGACGTGCCAGTCTATTGCATACCTTACTCCCTTATTCTTCTTTCCTATTGACCCCTTGTACTTCCTTTCTCCTTGTTTTATGACCGGCAAAGATAGTACAAGGATAGTCGCATGTATATAGTCTCCCAGTTGACTGGACTGTTCGCCAGTACGAATATTGATTTAGTCTACCACCTAGTTTCCGATTCATTTCCGGTAAACTCCCATCTCCTCTCCGAAATTAGAGACAGACGATCGAGGAGGGTGCAACACATAAGTTGAAGCCAAGTCCCTTCGACCTCAAACACCTCAGTGACCGGATTGAACCATTCCGCGACCGACCCTAAGTTCCCGGTGCTTCTGCCTCCATCCGTAGTCTGTCCGACTTCCGACTTCGGTCCTCAGCCCTGTTCCGGACCTCCACGCTAACCCAGATAGCCCTTTTAAAAGTACTAGCTAAGCGCCTGACATGCGGACTTAACAGTCATGTTGTTCAGGGGGAATGGGTCAAGGAGTAGATAGGGGGTGAAGGAACAATGAAGAGGATAGGACAAGAGGGGTAGTCTAGACAATGTACCGGGTGTACTGAGCCAAGGTCGCGTGGTAGTGTAAGATGATGTGGGCAAGGGCTGGTTGGTCGGTATTCCCAAGTGAGCCGGTACTCAGTGTTGCAGACTTGACAGTAACAGATGGTTCAAGGTTCTCATGCTGGCTGATATGCTGCTTGTTGTTGGGAATTAGGGTGAAGAGTCATCTTGTTGAGAGAGTATCATCTTGAAAATTTCTGAACAGTGTGTTCCTGAAGGAGGTTCAAGGTTGTTAGATTGGAGCTGGGAAGAACGACCAACATGGTAGCTTACATACCTTGGGAGAGGCAATTAGGACCAAATATGGCACTGATAATGTGTATGTGGGAGAGATCCATGAGCATGAGGCTAAGAATAGGGGTCACATGACTGTATCTGTGAATATGCTGGGGGCCGAGTGACCGCCTGGTGATGATAGTCTCTATAGAAAGTGCAAGTAAAATGGCAATTAAATCATAGTAAACTCAATCTGATGTTCCCATTGGGTCCAGGGATGTGAGTGATGACGATGAAGGTAATAGCCTGGTATAATGACACGAGTGATCCAAACTTCATCGATTACGACAATAAACAGTGTTCTTTGAGTGTGAGACTAGTTTATTACTCTCTAACTATCTATCTCTTATAGAGATTCCGAGTCATGAATATAATGACCACCATAACTACCCTGAGATGGTGTCTATATGTGGTTGGCCCAATGTGGGTCGCTGTCAAGCGTCGGGTACTGGCGGACTTCGGTACTGCCAAGGGGTGTTGGCGAAAGGTCGGGTGGACTATGGCCAAGTCCTGCAGGCCAAGAGTAGTGGCATTGGCTTCAATGTACTTGTGCGTTGCGCCCTTCTTGCCGTGCGTGCCACTGTATTTGCAACAGACAGATACTCGGGGGGATGCTGATGATGCCGGCCCAAGTCAAGGACTTAACAGAAGGGAAGAAGGTAGAAGGGCCTAAGCCTAGTCAATACCCAGAATGAGGAAATATGTACATGCATGTCCTACTTATATAGGTTAAGAAGCAACATGTGGAATAAGGAATGTAGAACAATAAGGTATGCAGGGCATGTGGTTATTGTCCACAACAAATAAAATTAGAATAAGGAATGTAACGTAGGGATAGAACAATAAAAGACAGGATAATAGAATGTGTCCGAAGATAGGACAATAGGAGGTGCCAGACTATAAGACAAGGCTTGTAACCGAGGATAGTACAAGGACAGGAAGTCCCAAGGTGAAAAGGGCCGAGGGGTAGGGACAGGGAGTGTGGATGGTGGATGTGCCGAGCTGAAACTGGCATACCAAGTGTCATGCATGCAACATGGGTACTTGGTCGTGGATATAGGATGATTGCTCGGTTGGCAATGCCGAATAGATGGGTCACGGTATGGGTGCTTGACAGTCGCCGCTCCTTCAGTCTATTTCTGTCTGCCCTGTCCGCATGGTTCTACTCAATGTGAAAATGCTTTCTGCTGCTTCTTGCAGTGCCCTTGACTCTATCTTTGGCATTGAGCTCCATTTCTCTGCTGGTGAGTGCATGTCACCTGCATATATGCACCCAGAATGTCTCTTCTCCTGTCTCCTAGCCTGTGATTGGTACGTGCCTCTGTCTCCATGTGTCCTATGACCTATTTCTGCCCCATAGACTCTGTTCCGGGTGCGTCTATCTCTGTCTCATCCCACTTGTATTCCTCCCTCATGGGTGCCTAGCATATAGGCCACTGTGTCTCGATCCACCATCTCTACATATACATGCGGTACTTTTGTATATGTCAAGTACACATACCGAGGATCCAGTAACTCGGCAGTACTGACTAAAATACTCCATTAGTGACCAAGTACAAGTCACTCAATGAGTTGTTCTTGGCTAGACGCACATATCGGTCACATTCCTCATTCCCATCTCATGCCTACTCCTCACCCCTCGGTCCACCTCACCTCGGTACTTCCTGCCCTTGTGTTATCCTCGGTTACAGCCCTTGTTTTATAATCGGGCATTTCCTATTGTCCTATCCTTGGGTATGTCCTATTATTCTGTCCTTTATTGTTTATCCCTGTCTTGTATTCCTTATTCTAATTTTACTCACTGTGGACAATAACCATATGCTCTGCATACCTTATTGTTCCACATTCCTTATTCCACATGTCGCTCCTTAACCTATATAAGTAGGACATGCATGTACATATTTCCTCATTCTGGTTATCGACTAGGCTTAGGCCCTTCTACCTTCTTCCCTTCTTTTAAGTCCTCGACTTGGGCCAGCATCATCAGCATCCCCCTGAGTATCTGTCTGTTGCAAATACAGTGACATGCACAGCAAGTAGGGTGCAATGCATGAGCACGTTGAAGCCAACGCCACTACTCTTGGCCTGCAGGACTTGGCCATAGTCTGCCCAACCTTTCGCCAACACCCCTTGGCAGTACCAAAGTCCACCAGTACCCAACGCTTGACAGTATGCCCAGAATCACACTACTTCCCATGCCTTACTTACGATTACGACCTCACAAAATAATAGCAGCGACACAAACATGTCAACAAATGAGGACAGTAAACAATTCCAGCCAAACCAACCCGAGCACACCAAAATCCTTGGCAAAAATGGCAAGCTCCTCCCAACTGAATGACAGAGATGCATAATCAACAATCTGTGACTTTTTTGTGGCGCAAAAAAATCACAAAATCGCCAGGTGCCTTAAAACAAGCAAAACCTGTGCAACTACTACCCCCGACCCCATCTCCCAAGCAACTGGTACTCCGGACGCTAAAGCTGAAAATTCAGCATCAGCAAATGGAGACTAGGTCGCCATCTGACCAGCCTCTGAGCACACCAAGAGTTGCATTGACTTGGCAAATGCCAGTAGTGAGGTTCATTCAATGCTGCTATGTCTTCCTCTCCTCTTCATTTTAACCTTGTTCTGTCATCCGACGCTGGTACCGAATGTTCTCGGGGAACCATCTTATACACCTGATAGAATCAGGACTTGTTTATAACCAGCCTTTTACTTCAATTTCGTTTGAAATTCTCTGATCCAGTATAGCAAAAAATTCGGTTATTACTGAACACATACATGTTACTAGATCTCCCATTTGGACAAATTTAGTCCACCCATCCATCAGTCATGTACTAGATCTGTCGGTCAGCAATATTTGGGCACAACTCGCTCTCCTGCTATAATCCATTGATTAACAGGGTATTGGGCAGTATTATAATCCGTCAAGCTACTAACGTTTTTAGGTGCATCCCGATGGCCTTGGTCCAGGCATCATTTGTCACTGTTCCAAAAGCCTCACCCAGGATCCTGTTCCGTCGCCGGAAGCTTTGCCAATAGCCCTAGTCAATGCAACTGCCTTGTGCATGCTTGTATACCAGAATGGCTGGCAAGTTTTTGGCTGGGACCTCTCAGTCAGCATTGTCATTTGGCACATTCGGCCAAGGTCCCTTCCATCCATCCCCATCCATTCCCGTTCATTCACTCCTTATATGCGGCTCTTATGCCTATATGACCCCCTTTTTTCGTCCTTATCAGCTAGAGGCTGACACCTTTAGTAGACGGTGGGACATCTACCTAAAAGGGGGGGGTGGTGACCAGCTAGAAACCTTTTCAAACTGTGCAAACTCCCCTCCCGAAGACATCCCTCCCTAAAAAAACCCTCTCCTCCATCCCTATCTTCTTTTGCTCCCTCAGTCCCACCCCCATTCCCCTCCATTCTGTCACCCATCCCCATCTTCTATCCCATCCTCCCTCTTCCCTGATCCTTTCTCTGCCCGCTCAGTTCCCACCATCCATCATCATGAACTCCACCTCCAACAACCGGACCTGCCGAACACCTTGGCACATTCAGCTTGTTCCTTCTTCTCTTATTTTCTTTCTACCTTCAAAATATA
>QLPG01018361.1:0-16307 GCA_003314385.1 Gomphus sp. MG54 | reverse complement strand
GGACCTTCGCACCAGCCCGGAAAACCCCTTCGGAAGTACTAGCTAAGCGCCTGACACGCAGACTTAACAGATATGGTGGATACTAAAAATATATACACATGTATGAAATTAAAACTAAGTGAGAAAAGCCTGAAGTAACGCATTTGGGTAGTTAATATAAGTATGAAGACTCTTCAATTGTCGAAGACCAGACCGACCAATATAAAAAATATCTTTCTGAAAGAATGTGGGCGATTCCAAATAAAGTTGATCTGAGATAGGTAATTAGGAAATATGGCAGCATCAGCACATGGATTAAAACCTATAGGTTTTGGCCCAAGGTTCTCCGAGGTGCTCGAGTCACCAACAGGGAAAACCTCGCATGTTTGGCAGAGTTCCAGCAATGCCTGGAGTATGAACTAGCAACCTGGGGCTAGAAGAGCCCTATTTTCAGTGAGTTGGGTTTCTAGAGCCCGCATGAAATCGTGGTCAGGTTGCGGAATCGAGTTTTCATGATTCCCAGTAAGAACCCATGCTGGCTACATCGTTTGGACATTGAAATTCAGCACTAAATATGCTTATATAACCGAGGTTCAGCACTAACCTTGCTTATATAAGTGAATATAAGCGAGGTTAGTGCTGAACCTCAGTTATATAAGCATACCCACCTGCAGGTATGGGTTTGGGCTGGGTTGGACATCCTGACCCTGACCCTTACCCGCACTACCTGTACCCGCTACCCGCGCGGGTTTCCAATACCCATGTCAATCACTATCGGCAGCATTGACCCACATCTCAAATATGGATGCCACTCAAACCTTCCAGCTCTTCCTTTCTGACTTAGATAATAACAGGGATGGGCCTGTGGACCTAACCAACATTCCAGATGAGTACCATGAGTTCAAGGACATTTTCAGTAAAAAATATGCCAACACCCTGGCCCCACACTCGCCCTACTGTATGACCTAAGAATAGAGCTCGAGGAGGGAGCCTCCCCCCCTTTGGCCCAATCTACTCCCTCTCTGAAAGAGAACTGAAATAATTATGAGAATTACTAGATGAGCATGTGTCCATGGGCTTCATCTGCCTATCCTGATCACCAGGTGGTGCACCTGTCCTTTTTGGCCAAAAAAAGACAGATCCCTCTGACTATGTGTCAACTTCACAGGCCTCAATAAGATCACAAAAAAGGATCAGTACCCACTAGCTCTCATCTCTGACCTACTTGACAGTCCCTGCAAAGCTAGGATCTTCATGAAAATAGACCTAAGACATGCCTATCACCTTGTCCACATCTGGGAAGGCAATGAATGGAAGACAGCTTTCTGCATCCGATATGGATCCTTCGAATGGTGCATCATGCCTTTTGGCCTAGGTAACTCCCTGGCCACCTTCTAGCATCTCATGAATGACAGCTTCTCTGACCTCCTCGATATATTGGTACTGGGTACCTGGACAACATCCTGATATACTCCGATATCCTGGAACAACACAAAAAACATGTGCACAAAGTCCTGAAATGACTCCAAATGAATCACCTATATGCCTACACAGATAAATGCCACTTTTACGTCGATCCATAGAATACTTGGGATACATCCTGTCTCTGGACAGCCTCACCATGGCTGACAACAAGATCAAAGTATTCCAAGACTGGCCTGAACCATACAAGGTTAAGAACATCCAGTCCTTCCTCAGATTTGTAAACTTCTATAGATGTTTCATATTTAACTACTCTGACATCACGATCCTGCTAACCCATTTGACACAGAAGGACACCCTGTGGAACTTTATAGAGAACTGCAGGACATCCTTTGAAACCCTCAAAAAGGCCTTCACCACAGCCCCAGTGCTGAGCCAATGGACCCCTGGTTACCAACTTATCATTGAAACAGACTCATCCAACTATACCCTCACAGCTATCCTATCCACAGTCTCCCCCATGAATAACAACATACACCCAATCACATTCCACTGTCAGACTTCACACCTCTGGAATTAAACTACAATGTATACGACAAGGAACTTCTTGCAATCTTCAAAGCTTTCAAAACCTGGCGGCACTACCTGGAAGGCTCCCTTGACCCCATAGACATAGTCACAGACCATAAGAACCTGGAATACCTTTCAACAACCAAGATCCTCACTTGCCAACAGGTCCAATGGTTGGAATACCTTTCACAGTTCAACATGACCATCCACTTTCATCCTAGATGCCTTGGGGCCAAACCAGAAACACTAACTAGACAATGGGAGGTCTACCCTAAGGAGGGAGGAAGCAACTATACCACAACCAACTCCCACAATCTCCGACCTGTATTCACCACAGAACAACTAGTCTCATCTCTATGGGCCACATCACTATACTTCCCTGCACTCTAGGCAGCTACAATAATGGACATAGAATGACTCCACAACGATGTTCATACAGGAGTCTGGGACAACCTGGAGACATCAAAACAATTCGACAACCCTAATGGAAGATGGTCAACCACCCTGGATAGCCTCCTCCTACTTGATCAGCACATCTACATCCCTGATAGTGGCAACCTTCACCTATGAATCCTACCAGACAAACACAACCACCCTATTTCCAGACACTTTGGACAAAATTGAATGCTAGACCTCATTATGAGGGAATATGTGTGGCTCAAACTTCAGGAGGCCATTAAGTTCTACATCAAATCCTGTACCACTTGCATGCATGCTAAAGCACAAAGACATTGTACGTATGGCCTCTTAAAGCAACTGCCAGTTCCCACACAATCATGGAATTCTATCTCAATGAATTTTATTAAAAAGCTACCCCTTTTGGCCAGATTTGACTCCATCCTCATCATCCTGGACCACCTTACCAACAAATCTATCTTCATCCCTACCCACAAGACCATCATGGCCCCCACACTAGCCAAATTATTTATACTCCATGTATTCTCCAAACCCAGGGTCCCATCACATGTCACCTTGTACCATGGATTGGAATTCATATCCTCCTTCTTTAGGTCCCTAGGGAAGGCCCTGGACATGAAGCTACATTTCACCTCTGGATACCATCCAGAAGGTGATGGACAGATCGAGCAAATGAACCAAACATTGGAACAATACCTCCAGGTCTACTACAACTACCAACAGGACAACTGGGCAGACCTCCTCCCAATTGTGGATTTTGCCTATAACAATGCCCTAAATGCCACAACTAAAATCTCCCCCTTCTTTGCAAATAAGGGATACTACCTGGATATTACTTTCCACCCTGAAACAGACCTGACCTCCTCACGAGCACATGACTTTGCCATGAACCTGGATGAATTACACCAAGAACTACTTAGAAACAGATCTGCAGCCCAACAATGCTACACCACCTCTGTGTGAAAAACACTAAAGATAAATTGTTTCAGTCTTCGCAGCAAAGACTCGGTTCTATTTGAAGTAACTACCTAAAGATAAATTGTCTATGATGAAATGTAAGTATTTAGAAATAGCGCATAGAGGGTCTAGTACTCACTTCAGTCTTTGCAGCAAAAACTGAAGTGAACGGCTATTCTAGCATACTACTTATATGAGAAATGAACAATAGGAAAGTGGATAATAGAATAATGGACAATGGAATTGTGGAATGATAAAAGATAGTGGACAATGGAACTGTGGAGTGATAAAAGAGAATAATGGAAACAATAGAAAGTTATTCTGTTCCACACCTATTGCCACTCATATCTGCTTGCTGTGGTAAGTGCCCAGTCTGAATGCCAATGCAATCTTAACCCTCCCCCTCAGACCAAGTCACTTACTCCATGCCTATCAATCAGATGCACTGCTCATGTTCAAATTGATTCAGAGCCTTTGTAAGAAAACCGGCACCGTTCTGGATCCCCGGGATATGTGAGGAGCAAACCACTTTAGATCGTATTAGATCCCGTACAAAGTGCCATCTAATATTGATATGCTTAGAGCTGTTGTGGAAGATGGGGTTGTCTGATAGAGCAACAGCGCCACTGTTATCTGAAAAAATATGGATGGGGTTGTTGAATTTCATGAGTATTTCTTGACATAACTGTTTTAGCCAGATGGCTTCTTGGCATGCTATCCCTAGAGTGTAGTATTTGGCTTCTGTAGTAGACAAGGCAATTGACGTCTGCTTTTTTGATTTCCATACGATAGGTCCATTGCCGAGCATAAAGATGTAACCGCTGGTTGATTTTCGGTCACATGCATCTTCGGCATAGGTAGCATCGCAACACCCCCACAGTATCATGCAGTCAACTTCGACTCCTCGTTGTTTGCCATCTCTTCTGTACACAACACCTAGGCTTCTCATTCCTTTGAGGTATATCAATACTCATTTCCCTGCATTCTAGTCCCGCTGAGTAGGATTGTTGTTTGATTGCAACAGGAACTGCATGATATACACTATATCGGGGAATATAGACATTGTGGCATATGTCAGGATCCAGTAAGTGCTTGATACTCTCTGATGTTTTCATAAGGTTCATTTGCATTGTTCTGTAGGTGTGATCCTTTATCTATGGGTGTATTTACTGGATTGCATGCGGTCATGTTAAACCTCTGTAGTATGCTGTCAATGTATTCGGATTGTGACAGCTTTAGTGTTCCGAGGTGCGTATCCCTTGTTACTAGGATTCCAAGTACCTTGAAAGGCTTAGAGGTGTCTTTTTCTTTTATTTTGTAGAATTTTTGGATTCCAGCTTTCAGGCTTGATTCCTCCCCCTTGCTTGAACATATCCCAGTGCCATCATCAATGTGTGTATCGATCACTGTAATGCCTCCCTGTGACCATCTAATGAAGACTCCTGTGTCGCTCCCCAGGGGTACAAATCCCAACAACTTCAACTTCTCTTCAAGGTCCTCTCTCCAGACACGTGCTGCTTCAGGTAAGCCATATAAAGCTTTGTTCAGTTTTGCGACTTTGCCTTGCTTAGTGTAGCCATCAGGGAATTTGACATAAATATCATGGTCTATCTTTCTGTATAGATAGGCAGAATTGACGTCCCAGCCAAAGATTTGTAAGTCTTTCATGGTTGCAAGAGCCAGTAGGATTCTGAGGGAGGATATACGTGAGACAGGTGCAAAAGTGTCACTCAAGGATATATTTGTCTTCTGTTGATCTCCTCGGACGACCCATCTAGTCCAAAATTTCTGTTCTCCATTCTTGTTAAGTCCACGTGTCAGGCACTTAGCTAGTACTTCCGAAGGGGCTTTCCTGGGTAGCGCGAGGGTCCGTAACGGGGCCGAAAGCCAAAGTGGATCGGACGGACTACGGACGGGGAACAGAGGCGACGGGAATTCAGGGTAGGTCGTGGAATGGTTCAGTTCAGTCGCTGAGGTGTTCGAGGTCAAAGGGACTTGGCTTCAACTTATGTGTTGCGCCCTCCTCGATCGTCTGTCCCTAATTTCAGAGAGGAGACGGAAGTTTACCGGAGTGAGTCGGAACTAGGTGGACTAAGATGATATTTGTACTGGCGAACAGTCTAGTCGACTGGGAGACTATATACATGCGACTATCTTTGTACTATCTTTTGCCGGTCATAAAACAAGGGAAAAGGAAGTACAAGGGGGTCAATATAAAAGAGAGAACAAGGGAGTGAGGTACGCGGTAGTCCTGCACGTCGGTTATCAAAGTATTGAGTCTCGGTTGGAGACGGACTCGGAGATGGTGTCTCGGTCGTGATGGGAATGGAAGCGGAAAGTGGATTCCTGGTCGGACTTGTCGGGGACGGAGATTACGGAAAACAATCCTTTGTCCTTACGGTCGGAAAGGTCTCAGAATAAGGGGGGGTGGTTGTGGGGGTCAGTGTGGGTTGTTGAAGGTATGGGCTATAACAATTCTCCAAGTTCTTTATGGTATGCACCCACATTCCTGGTAGGACTTGTGCATTGGTGGGCACATCCTTTTTGTCAATGTTATCCCATGTGTTCATTTCCTCAAGCTTGTTTAACTAATAGTCCATTGCATCTTTCCATAGCCTTCCTTCTGGAGCACTGATAGCATGGAATATGTTCTTGGGATTTTGATTTCAGGTAATGTCTCCTTGTTATTGACTTTGGTGATGAGTACCTTATCACTGGTTTAGTTGGTGGCTTCTTGATCTTTGACATGCTCTCATTGCCTTGTTGGATCCATTCCCCATACCTCTGATCTTGTCCTTCTTCCCCTGACTTTTTTTTCCTTCATTTCCTGATCTACATCTGTCCTTTCTTCCTCCAGCACTGTAAATTCCAGGAGAGCGGTCCCACTTCCTCCTCTTCTATGTGCTTCACCTTCTATGAAGATCACATTTCAAGACCTATGCTTCTTCTTGTCTGCATCTATTGCCACATAGATGGAGTCTCCTTCATACCCTATTAGGCGACATTCTTTTTCTTTATTGTCAAGCTTGGATCATGTACTATTAGGGATTTTGATGAAACACTTGGTGCCAAATACTCAAAGATGTCCTATCTCTGGTGCATGCCCAAAAACCTTTTCATATAGAGTGATATTGTTGGGAAGAATGCTTGATAGGCATCAGTTGCATATCTAAATGTGGGTGGAAATTGCTTCACTCCATAGGTCCTTTCCTAACTCTGAATCTCTCAGCATTGTTCTCACACCTTCCACAAGAGTTCTGTTTCATCTTTTGGCTCATCCATTTAGTTCGGGGTTGTATGCAACTGAAGTCATGATGGATATTCCTCTCCTTTGGCAATGCTGAAATAATTCAGTGTTCATGAACTCACTGCCATTATCTGTCTTCAAGGTGTGTACTCATTTCTGGAACTTTGTTATGGCCCATGCTGCCAAACAAACCCACATTAAACCCCACAACCACCTGCACCGTTTCTGGGACCTTTCCGATCGCTCAAAGCCTGAATAACCGATTCCCGCATGTCTGACATACATTCTGAGGTTCTGCGATTCCGAACCTCCGAAGACTCCGAAGTCAAGGTTCTGTTCCTTTGATAGATGATGTGCAGGATCATCGCGTACCTCACTCCTTGTTCTTCGTTTTATATTGCCCCTTGTACTCTCTTCCCCCTTGTCTTTACTCGGTAAAAGATAGTACAAGAACTAGATACATTTATATAAGCCACCAGTCGACTGGACTATTTGCCAGTACAAATATCGACTTAATACTGTGTCGTAGTTTCTGATTAAGTTCCGGTAAACTTCCAACTTTCCGAAATTAGGGACAGACGATTGAGGAGGGCACAGCACATAAGTTGAAGCCAAGTCCCTGTGACCTCGAACCACCTGTACCACCCTATAGCGTGAACAATCCTAAGACCCCTAGCATTCCCGACTTCTGTCCGCTCCGATTCCGATCCCGATTCTGATCCGTAACCCCACCCTCGGAATATGAACTCCCACTTTGGAAACCTTTTGGAACCCTCCAAAAACCCTTCTGGAAGTGTCTAGCTAAGCACCGACACGTGGATTTAACAGTATATTCGTACTCACACTCCTGATCGTCATTAAGCATGAGACCCATCACACATTCACAAGCCATGCAGACAATCACTCAGGCATCTGCCCGCTGTGCATCTGTCCCTCAAGAACTGCCCATCCCAGGACCAAGTTTTCAGATGCCTCAGACCCCAGCTCATCCCCCAGAGCCTTCTTCTGACTCTGGATTTTTGGACACAGATCAACACCTGCATTTGGATTTGACCAACCCGTTCCTCGTGAACCACCCCCCTGCAATTCAACAATCATTGCCATTGGATATGCGGTCCAGTTCAGGACCATCCACAGCAGTGCCGTCAGACTCGTCGGCACCCCCCTACGTATCACCACCTTTTGCACCTCTGCCCATGGCACTACCGCCCATAGCACCACCACTCATTGCATCACCTGCCGTACCCCCATTCATTGCACCACCCACCATACCCCCGTTCACTGCATCACCACCTGCCGCAGCACCACCGCCTCCTGCACACCCAGGAGGGGCCCCCACCTTAGGACCCAACATTGTGCCCGATCTCACTCAGGCCCTCGTTATGCTGGCAAGTAACTTAGCCAGCCCCAGAAGATCAGCTCCCTGCGCCACCAAGGTTCAGGATCTGGATACCTTCGATGGATCCGATTTGAGAAAAATACAAGCCTTTCTAGTGCAATATAGGCTGAACTTCCATGATTACCCTGACGCCTTCGACACCGAGAGCACCAAGGTAACCTACATACTGTCTGTTAAGTCCATGTGTCTGGCGCTTAGCTAGTACTTCCAAAGGAGCTATCCAGGTTAGCGTGAAGGTCCGTAATGAGGCCGAGGACCAAAGATGGAAATCGGACGGACTATGGACGGGGGCGGAGGCGCCGGGAACTTAGGGTAGGTCGCGGAATGGTTCAATCCGGTCACTGAGGTGTTCGAGGTCGAAGAGACTTGGCTTCAACTTATGTGTTGCGCCCTCCTCGATCGTCTGTCCCTAATTTTGGAAAGGAGATGGGAGTTTACCGGAAATGAATCAGAAACTGGTGGAAGACTAAATTGATATTCATACTAGCGAACAGTCCAGTCGACTGAGAGACTATATACATGCGACTGTCCTTGTACTATCTTTGCCGGTCATAAAACAAGGAGAAGGAAGTACAAGGGGTCAATAAGAAAGAAGAATAAGGGAGTAAGGTACGCGATAGACTGGCACGTCGGTTATCAAGATGCAGAACTTTAGTCATGGGAATCGGGATCGGACTGTCGTGGGCTCGGACGTTACGGGACGGAAACCACGGAAAGTGATTGTTCATCCTTCGGTGGTCAGGGAGGTTTTGGAAATGGGGTAGGTGGTTGTGGGGGTTGGTATGGGTTTGTTGGGGACATGGGTCGTAACACTGTCGTACCTGACCGGTACCACCCTGGACTGGTTCGAACCAGCCCTTTCCACCCCTAATGAGCCAGACTGGCTCCATGACTATGAGGAGTTCGTGAACGAACTCAAAACCAACTTCAGCCCCCACGACCCAGAAGGTGAGGCCAAAGCAGACCTCAAGACCCTCCGCATGCACGATAATCAGTGTATCACAAAATATGTAGTCAAATTCAATCAACTAGCCACCCATGTCTACTAGGGCGATGCTGCACTTCGTTGCCAGTTCTACAACGGACTCCCCAGCAGAATCAAGGATGAAATCTCTAGAGTAGGAAAGCCCCATTCCCTGCTCCAGCTCCATCTCCTGTCCCAATCCATCAATGCCCGCTACTGGGAGAGATGATCGGAAATCACCAGAGAGCCCCCCTCCACCCAGAACTTCGACTGCCCCTATGACAGAGGGAGGACCCCCATGACCACATATTTGGCCCCTAACACGGGAAATAAGATGGCCAATGTAGGCCAACCCACGACCCTGTCCAGTGGCAGCAGGACTACTATGGATCTTTCATCCAAAATTGGAAAAGATGGAACAATTACACCGCAAGAACGACAACGCTGCTTCGAACAAAACCTCTGCCTCTTCTGCGGCAGATCAGGCCACTCAGCCAAGGAATGCCCAAGATCCACCACCACAGTCATCAAAGGGCACGCAGCCTCTGTGACGGAAGAGGTTGAAGAAGAGTCTGAGACATTGGACCCTTTGGAAACTGAGGAATAAGAAGTTAGGCCCCCAACTCCAGCACCAGTTGTTTGCGTTGAACACCAACTATGCCTATGGATGTAAAACAAAACAATGCATCCAACCTTTTCAGGAATATGACCCCCTGTAACCAATCATCAAAAGATTTTAACCCGCCTGCGGAAACACTCTGACCCTCCGAACTCCGACCCTCCGAATCCAACCCCCCCAAACCCCATCAGAATTTTAGTTGCAAGGACCATGCTCACCCACTACTATCCGTTGATCGACAGGGTATTGAGTACTACTCATTTAGATTATCCTAACTGATTCTTAGCAATATGGAGCCAGCAGTCCTCACTCAGTGCTCAAATATGACCCTTCAAAAACTCCGCTCAGGAAGAACCCTGATCTTTGTGGAATTCCCTACCATCCCTTAGACTAACGGAACCATGTAGATTCTCTAGAACTAGACCCTTTCTTGTTAGAGTATTAATATGAGTTAACTAATCAACAATTTCAACCAAGACTTGAGCCTTGCAGGACATTCCCTGAATCCCGACAACACTACCTCCGTCCAAGTGACAATCCGGTAGAATGGACACTACGATCCCCACGACTACCACAAAACATCATGCAAACCATGACCCCATGCACATAGTGGAATGGACGAGGAAACATCTACCCTAGGAGGAGGAAAATCAAACAACCCATCAATTGGGAAACCCTGACACCTCCCCTCTAGGAAAACCACCTTGATGCCATCCATGACCACACTCACGACCCAATAATACAAAACAATCCATTTATTATTAACATGGAACACCCAGGCCCTGGTCAGAACCAACCCGATCAAGACTTAAAACTGCTCCAACTTAGGCCAGCCCTAGAGGCTTCACCCCCTAACCTCCTCAAACTACACAACGGACCCCTCACACCAAGCATCCACATTCCACGACCGAGTCACTCAATGGACTCACCCAAAACTCCCCTGGTCTCCGAAGGACAAACACCGCCCAAGAACTGATTATGGGGACCAACCCCCAGACAAATCAAGGACGTCAACGCATCGACAAGATTCCAAGCCAGAGTAACCTCCCCCGAACACAGTTCCAACAACTCAACAATCCACAGCAGGCAACGATCGAGTGCCATGAGGAGATCATGGAAATAACTCGATTTTTCCTGGAAGGTGTCCAGACAAGTCAAAAACATGGAAATCCGATCAAAAGCTTCTGGACCATCTGCCCCTGCCACCAGGCCACTGGGGACAACACCCCATCCCGACCAACCTAGAGGATGGTCTCTGGATGGTAACAGATCTAGGAAACACCCCTGTACTATGGAGGAGTTAAAGGAAGGAGAAATCAAACTGGATAAAACAAACTGAGGGAATCGTGAATTGCGATGGCACGAGCCTGCAACGCCAACACATCAGCATCAATGCCCCGCAGGTGTCGCACCTCATCCTCGAGACCCCCGTCAAACTCCCCCGACGACGCTCCAGAGAGGAAAAAATGGGAAAGAATTCCAAAACTTCCCAAATGTTGAGGATCCATGTTCTCCATTGAGGAAAGGCCCCTCCCAGTTCTGCAAACACCCCCTGTTATAGACAAATGAACCATCAGCGCTTATCGATCAAAACATCCCAGGGAGTTATCAAAAGAACTCCCACAGTAATGCCTGTCTTAATTACCACCCAATTAAGCTTAGGACCTTGAGGGCTCGGTCCTAGTGGAGGGATACTGTTATTGCCCATGCCGTCAAACAAACCCACATTAAACCCCACAACCACCCGCGCTGTTTCTGGGACCTTTCCGATCGCTCAAAGCCTGAAAAACCGATTCCCGCATGTCTGACATACATTCTGAGGTTCTGTGATTCCGAACGTCCAAAGACTCCGAAGTCAAGGTTCTGTTCCTTTGATAGACGATGTGCAGGATCATTGCGTACCTCACTCCTTGTGCTTCATTTTATATTGCCCCTTGTACTCTCTTCCCCCTTGTCTTTACTCAGTAAAAGATAGTACAAGAACTAGATACATGTATATAAGCCACCAGTCGACTGGACTATTTGCCAGTACAAATATCGACTTAATACTGTGTCGTAGTTTCCGATTAAGTTCCAGTAAACTTCCGACTTTCCGAAATTAGGGACAGACGATTGAGGAGGGCGCAGCACATAAGTTGAAGCCAAGTCCCTGTGACCTCGAACCACCCGTACCACCCTATAGCGTGAACAGTCCTAAGACCCCCAGCGTTCCTGACTTCCATCTGCTCCAATTCTGATCCCAATTCCAATCCTTCACCCCACCCTCGGAATATGAACTCCCACTTTGGAAACCTTTCAGAACCCTCCAAAAACCCTTCCGGGAGTCTCTAGCTAAGCACCAACACGCAGATTTAACAAACTTGACTTCTATTGCCTTGTCTAGGTTAATGATATCCCTGACCATTTTGTCTTTGTGTTTCAGATTGAATATGAATCCAAACCCAGAGCAGTTATCATTTATCACAAGACAGAATTTGGCATGCGTCCACCTTGCTTTGGGGTTCATTGGGCCTATCAGATCAGCATGCAGTGTCCCAAACAGACGTGTATCCCATTCCTTGTGAGTTTCAAAAGGTTTTTTGTCCATTTTTTCCAATATGCAATCTTCACAGACTCCTTCTAAGTGTGTGTCTGTGACCTCCATCCCTTTCACAGTGTTGGAATTAACTAATCTTTTGAGCGCAGTATCACCAAGGTACCCTAGTCGTCGGTGCCATGTGAGTAGGTCAGTGGCTGATGTATCCCTCTTGGCTGCAGCCATGATATTCTCATAGGGAGGTGTGATCTTCATCTTTACTTCATATAACTCTCCACCTAGGGATGCCTCTGTATATATCTGACTGTTCTTCATAATTTGAATAGTGATGCAACCCTCAAATCCCTTTTGGTCTAAGACCTTGAGGGACAATATTTTTCCATCTTCTCCAGAGACATGTATGACTCATGTGAGGTGGATTCTTGTAGCTTTTCCTCTGAATTCGATATCAGCAACTATGTCACCTTTGCCTATGCCCTCAACTGAATTGTTTCCAAATGTTTTTATGGTACATCTCTTGTCATATTTGATATAAGAGGTGAAATCTTCACGATTTGGACTGACATGGACTGTCGCAGCTGAATCTGCATACCATACATCTGGCTGTCCCCTGGAACCATAAGCCCATACAATAGGTGTGTCGGTGACTGTCTTTATGGTATTGGAAACTCTTGAGTCCTTTGTTATATCTGAGATATAACCCCGACATCTCGGACATCTGATATCGGGTGCTATGAAGAACCACCCTCCGAATCAAGTCCAAGACTGTTTCTTCACCTCCAAGTCCGAATAGTATCGATACCCTTGGACCTCGGACATCCTTCCTTTCTCGTCAAACAATAGTCTTGTTGTCTTATTGTAACACCAGATGTATATTCTCTTGTTCTCCGTTTTCATTCGTCTTGTTGTTCTCTTGACTATTCCCAATTAGTTACAATAAGGACTGCATGTATAAATACCTCCAGACTTCTGTACTATACCTTAGTTCAAATATCAACTTGTATTCCCACTCACTCTTGAACTCCGAAGACTTATCTTCTCCGAACCTCCAAAATAAAGGACTGACGATCGAGGAGGGCACAACATTAAAGTTGAAGCCAAGTCCTTACGACTCCGAACACACGACTCTGACCGACTTACATCAGCTCGGACCTGAAATGAACTCGGACCCTAACATCCTTCTTCCCTTTGAACCATTTGGGATATTGACCCTCTTGACTACCGCCTTTAGCCCAACACCTGTTTTTGGTAAGTCCTGTTCTGTTACAGTTCTCACACTTTAGTGCTGATTTCCCAGTCTGAAACACCACATTGGGGTCTGTGCCACTCGGTATGTGTCCTTGTCTCCTATTCCATTCGGGACTGAGGGAAGAAATTACTATTTTTGGATCTAGTACTCCTCCTAGAGTCCCTATTACCAGGTCCCAGGAGGGTGTTAGCATTGAAAGTGTTATGATTCCCATGAATTGAGTGTTGGATATGGACACTCCTAGTCCTCCACAAGCTTCTCTCAACCTCTGAAGCTCTGCTAGATGGGTGGGTAAGGTCTCTGTTCTGCCTTCTGTATACCATTTTGCATGCAGACACAACTAGGCAAGATTCTGTTGTAAAAATAGTGTACACTTGACACAACATCGGAGTAACTGCCTATTGTTCTTTATTGTTCTTCCAATTAGTCATACTCTGTGCCTGAACTAAAGATTATAAGTAGTTTACATGTATTATCTGCACTCTTCAGCTCTTCTGCTGAACTTACAGTTGTTGCAGGCTTACTCTGCTAATAGAGTTGTTTACAATAGATTCTGGGCAATAGGATTAGCATGTGCGTATCTGCCTAATAATCTGTCCCAGGCATTTTTTGCCAATGAGCAATCTACTCCTGCCTGGAGATTTAGGGTGATATTCATTAAAATTGTAGAGAGTGCTTGCACATCGACTTCCTCCCATTTTGCAAGCTTATCCACATCTGTGGTTGCAGGTCTAGGTTCCGTTCCAGACACGTATGGCTATAATTTCACTCCTCTTAGTCAAGGAACCATTTGTGTCTTCCAAAAATTCCAATTAGAGCCGTTTTCATCTAAATGTTCTGTCTCATCATATCTGATGACTTTGAATCTGTCGGTCATCTTTGTATATTGGGTTCAAGGTATATTGGGTTTAAGGGATGTCAAGTTTGTCTTTATAGTTGTAGGACAGGGCCCATAACCTGTGAAAAACACTAAAGATAAATTGTTTCAGTCTTCACAGCAAAGACTCGGTTCTATTTAAAGTAACTACCTAAAGATAAATTGTCTATGATGAAATGTAAGTATTTAGAAATAGCGCATAGAGGGTCTATTACTCACTTCAGTCTTTGCAGCAAAGACTGAAGTGTAGGGCTATTCTAGAGTACTACTTATATGAGAAATGAACAATAGGAAAGTGGATAATAGAATAATGGACAATGGAATTGTGGAATGATAAAAGATAGTGGACAATGGAATTGTGGAGTGATAAAAGAGAATAATGGAAACAATAGAAAGTTATTCTGTTCCACACCTATTGCCACTCATATCTGCTTGCTGTGGTAAGTGCCCAGTCTAAATGCCAATGCAATCTTGACACTCTGCAGATCGGCACTGTACCCAAGCCCCAGAAATCAAAATTGGAGACAAAGTATTCCTCAAATTAGACAATATCCAGACTACAAGACCATCCCAGAAACTATCTGAAAAATACCTGGTGCCTTACAAAGTCATAGCACAGGTGGGATTGGTATTATATACCCTCCACCTCTCGAAGAACATGTTGTTGATCCACCCTATCTTCCATGTCTCTATGTTGGAACCATCAACTCCCAACACTTTTCCAGACCATATCATACTACCACACCCACCACTAGAAATTGATGGGGAATCCAAATACAAAATAGCAGAAATCCTGGATTCAAAGATCAACAATGCCACAGTAGCCAGCTCTAGTACCTAGTTAGGTGGGCTGGTTACAAAGGAATGGAGGAGGAAACCTCCTGGCTTCCTGCAATAGAATTAACACACACAATGGAGGTAGTTTCCAATTTCCACCATGCATACCTGCTCAAGCCAGGCCCGTGAAGCACAGCCAACCAGACTTGAAACTATCATTATTATATCTAATTGACAAGGCATCTGCCAAGGCCTCTTCTAAACAATTATTTTTGAGTAATAACCCAGACTGGCATTAACTTGCTATCGTCTTGTTGGAGAACTTGATTAGGCTTTGCCCATATCAAATTTTTGTCATCATTCTTGGGTTACCTCATAACAGTTCCCAAACAAATTATTCATATCTATTTAACTATCCTGAGGTACACATACACATCTCTACTTACTCAAAACATTCTATTTGTGCTGATGTTGGGCACCGAGAATGCCAACGATGTGTGGGACAAGTACTATTACAATAGTACTGACTTCATGATACTTGCGGGAGTTGGCCAAGTCCTGTAGACTGATCAGGGTGACTTGGCTTCAACCTACTTGTGCGTGGTGTCCCTCTTTCTGTGCATGCTACTGATTTGGAACAGAAGGGATACTCGGGAGAGTGCCAAGAGTGTTGGCCCAAGTAGAGGACTTCAGACAGGAGGAAGACAAGAAGGTGTAAGCCAAGTTGATATTCAGAATGAGGAAATATTTACATCCATGTACTACTTATATAGGTTAAGAAGTGAGATATGGAATCAGAGTGGTGTAAGACATAGAGAAAACTATGGAGAACATATTTGATAAGTTTTTAAGTATTTTCTTTATGAATAACAAGAATTTTGAAAGCTCACGGGTAAATCCTATGGGACCTCGTGAGAAAACGATGGATGGAGTGTTTATTTCGTCCGTGTCTAAGTCAGACAATGACCAAGCTTGAGATGTATTATCTGTTGAGATGCACTGAAGTCCCCTTTTATGTTTCCATTTATACATGACTGGTATTTGGCCAGATATGAGTTGTTTTATGTATTATACCTTCAATGTTTTGAGCTGAGTTTGAATTTAGCTTACATAATAACACAGTTTTCACTTTTGTGCTCCAACAGGTTATGGGCCCCGGGCGCAATGCTCAGGTTGCTGTTGGTGATCTGAATAGTACTAGATTAAGGGGAGGTGTTAGATTGTCTAATCCCACCTACTATTCATATCTCTAATTAATGTCTTACAAACTAAGATGTTATACATACAGAGCTCT
>QLPG01018357.1:0-19208 GCA_003314385.1 Gomphus sp. MG54 | reverse complement strand
TTTTTTTTTTTTTTTTTTCAGGGAATGCAATCTTTTTTAGGAACCATACATGTCATGAAAAGCCCCCCCCTCCCCTCTTGTATTTTGATGTCAAATCATTATAAAGTTCTATGGAATATTGGCAAATAATGCGTGGTTTTGAATAATCTGCAATGAAAGGTGCACATCAGCTCAAAGTTGGAGCACTGATATCTTACTGTCATAAAATAGCCCTAGGTATTACGGACTATCTCTGATCATGTAAAAATCACTCTCGGCTAATTCATTTCATTTTTTTTTTGTTCATTTAAAGTCGCCAAACTGAAATATTATTAGGCATTAGGCATATTGTAGGGTCACTAGTGTGACGAAAGTGACCATCCCTCTCGGACCAGTCCGAGGTACTCAAAGTGCATCAAGGCAGTCGCACTCCACATGTTTCTGATGCCTTGGCGTCCGGTGCCCGGTAAGTAGTCACATTGAAGGCAAGGAATCATCGTGGAATGATCATCTGTCCTTGTCTTCTACACGATTGTTCTGTAGAACATCGTGTGTGAGGCTCCCTTCTTCCATGTCATTGGTGCTGGACTTTCATTCCCAAGACAACCTCTGATCGTGTGCATCACATTCCGTCATCAAAACACGTGACTTCATTTATGATTTGCCCTATTCCCACCAACTTCAACAGGACTGCGAACCGGACTGTGAGTATTACCTACCCAACTTCACAGGACTGCGAGTATCCCCCAACCAAATTTCAACAGGATTGCAAACAGGACTGTGAGTCTTTCATGGAGGAGTCATTGATGGTCTCAACTGAGAGCAACCTGTAATTGCAGCCTCCATTAGCAACCTCCATATGCAACCTCCATTACAGTAATCGAACCTATGGGATATAGGGGTTCTGTCCCGCCCGAACCAGACAAAGCAGGTCAAATATCAAGCCAATGTGGTAAACACATCGCATCACTGAACTTCCATATTCCAGATGAGATCATAATTCTTAGCTGAGAAGATTCAAGACATCGCAGGGCGTCATTGAGTTACGCCGAGTTGCCATTCTCCTTGATTGAGCCATCACGATCGAAAACTCTGCACCCGCCCGACCCTTTCACTCATAGCGAGCGCTTTGTCAATGATTTCAACCCCATTCATTTTCTCACTCTATTTCATATCATGAGCCAGATAATAGTAACAGCTTGGTCTATCTGTCACACGCCAGAGTATCTGGAATCGTTCCAAAATCGTACAAATGAATCATCAGGGTCGGGCACTCTAAATGCCGAGGAATTTCTCCACAACTAGCAATCTTAATACAAGATTGCTTGACCATCTTGCTGTATCCTTCCTTCATTTACTCACTGTGATCGTGCAAGCAAGACCAGACAGCACTGTATTCGACACTGTAGGGCATACAACACGTCCTACCTCAAAATGAGACTGCCAGCTCATGCATGGTCCGTATGGGCTTCATCTTATCAGGAAAAGGTGACCTGTCTAGCCCTATATAGCCATGATATCATTGCATCAGATAATCACCAACACAGATAATGTGTCATTGGATTTTCTCCAGCCTACGAAGGAGCTATTCAGTAAATCACAAAAAGAAAATTAGTATCCAGGGGTACTTGTTATTTGAAGAGGTACGCGTTGGTAACATTGGACACACTGACTGCACTATTTCAGTACCTGTCATTGATTTGTCCCAAATGATATCGGTATACACATCATCGCGCTCAAGAATTTACTTATGCTGTCAACTGAGTTCAAGTTACCTCAAACTGTCTAGTTATGTGAAAAATACACATACCTGAGGCGTCGAGTAGTGAGCAATTGGCGCCCCAGTGCCTGAATCACTATCACTCTGAACTTCATTAACCCCGCGGTTCGTATTCTTCGCCATCATTGCATTTATTCCATCAGACACAACAATTGACAAACAATTCTAGAAAGGAACAGAATCATGATGGTCAACAACTAGAAGTCGGTCCTTCCAACATGTTTTTCAGACTGGGTCTCAGTTACTTTATATTTATTCTCCTGGCTCATAGGTTGAGTCCGCATCCGCTCACAGGTTGACACTTTCTATGGAAACTTTCACCACAGGACAACTTACAGGCGTACAACAGTCTCGATACTTTAGCGGTGGGTCCTCAGCATGAAAATGAACGCTTATGCCCTGATTCACTCATTAATATTCCAGCTGCTGGGTTCACACTTTTAATACTAGACCACGTCATAACGTTTAACAAAGAAAGGCAACTTATCTGGTCTCTGAAAGGAGGATATTTAAAATGGGCATTCCTTACGAATCGATACGTCGTGCCACTAGTCTATGCTGTCAACGTTCATGGTCCGTCGACCCTCCCTTTCATGCAAAATTAATCCAACAGACCTTCTACTGCAGGCTTGAGCGGACTTAGCAACTTTGGTCTCTCAAATCCGGTATTTCCTCAATATCACATTGATAATTTAAATCAGTTAATACTGACACATAGAGTAGTTGTAAGAGTATACAACTGTCTCTTGGTCCCTGTGTTCAATACAGAACTCCTTCGGTAGCTGCCACGCTTCTATTGTCATGACTTCGACTATAGGTCTAATATCGATAACCCTCTCGAATTGTAATGTCTCATTTTCCCATGCTTATGACGGTTGAATGATGCATTCCAGCTCTGGTATTGTTCAAGGTGCAAAAGCTCTGGGAAGGAAACGCAGCTATTACCTTTGTGTCTCGGCTAGCGTACCTTTTCACCCAGGTTGGCATACTCGTCGCGGTAGGGTTTGGAACGTTTCAGGAACTATGTGAGTAGTAGTGCATCTGGAGTTACATATGGTTCTTACGTTCCTGCCCCTCGCAGCCACCCATATGATACAGTACAATGAACGATTGAAAATATGTTTAATCACTAATTACCCAAGACCATGGATAGGCGTCTGGGCAATAGCTGTTGGTCCTTTTCTCACCAGGGGAAACTAATTAACGAATATTTTACTAGTTATCCTTCGACTCTTTCACTTTCTTAACGGTTATCCTGAACTCGCTGAGCCGTCCTCGGGGCAGTAATACTCTTCTAGTGAAAGTACTTTACCGAGATGGTTTTTGTTTCTTCATTGTGTGTAGATGAGTTCTTGGCAATCTCTTGCAAATTTTTATTTATTAATATTTTTTCGCCCTTATGAGCAGGTCATTTCGTGTAAATATAGGTTTTTTCTTTCTTTTTTATCCTACCTTCTGACCCTTTTCGCCCGTCAAAAGCACTCCGAGTCGTGAATTTAATTCTGGCGATTTCAGCTGATGTACGTGTGGAATTCTGAATCAATCTATTACCCTTCAATTGATGATTTTTACGTTAGGCCTCTAGAGTCATGCTTGGTGTTAGGTGCGTACACTGCTTTTTAACTTGTCGTTTTCTAAGCTAACACCTCATCCGAAGCTTGGCTTGGTCTTTGATGAACACAATTGTTTGTAGGATGATTATGAATCTTCGACTGGCAGAATTGATAACGAGATATCGCATTGACGAAGTTGACATCCCACTCATGTCGTTTGGCTGAATCTCTGGACGTACTGTGACCACTATCGTTATCTAAGACCGTTTTGAGTCATCTATTACATATGGCTAACTTTTCCAAGAAGGAAAACGCTTATGTATCAAGTCAGCTATATAAATACCATGATATTTAACTCATCTTTCGGGCTTTATGATACAACTTCACAACGAATAAACTAACTTACCAGCCAACGATTTGTATTGAACCATCTCTCCCAAAATGAGAAGACCATCAAATCAGCTTCTCCGGGTGTAAATCACATGTCCACCAGTTGGTTCTTGATGGTTTAAGCCTATAAATGCCCTTTCTCAGTCAGCACACCAACTCTTCCTCCCCGGGGCTCACAAAACCTGCGGGCTACTGAATATACATCTCTTCCTTGAGGGTTCCGTTACGGTATGCTCCCTTTATATCTATTAGCCAGCCAGCCCAGCAGAGCCCAGCCAAAACCCCATCAGAGCCCAGCCAAAGCCAAGCCAAAGCCCCAGCAGAGCCCAGCCATAACCCCAGCCGAGGGCCAGCCTAGACCTGAGGCCCAGCCAAGACCCAAGCAGAGCCCAGCCAAAACTACAATTTTTCAATCCTATGTTCAACACATTACTATCTATTAATATCTATGAATTGTCCTTGAGTAACACTTCTCTAGACATGATATTACTTGTCTTCCTTCCCTCCAGTAACAAAACATGTACTCTTCCCCAATTTGTACCCCTTGATACCCACACATAAAATTATCCATGTGAAAACACAAGGTACCATAAGTCTATTCATACTTTTCTCAGGGATTGTCCTTGTGACTTGTTTATTGTCATGGAAAATGCATGCCTCACAGGAAATTGTCGCCTGTGTAATTCAAGTTGAAACTGTGATTCTGGGGATCAATGCAGTTTGTCCTGCTGATGGCCCTGAAAGATCCTCGCAAACAGTACCCTGTTGGTCATTCAAACCAAACAAAGTCTTGTCCCATTGCAAAGTCCCTGACATACATCTAGATTCCAAAGTAGCATCAAAGGCACTCCAAACTTGACTTTAAGTTGAGAGGGAGGGAGACCATCCGTGTTAATCGTGTTAAGAACTAAGGCTGTGCAGGCACACTTCACACTCAATAGGCTTGATTAGCACCTCGGACACCCCTGCACAAATATGTGGGACCCTACCACCATTAAGTAAGGATGCTAGTGAGTATACTAGTGAGCAATATGTAACTAATTGATCACTGATTCCAATCCTAAGAGGCAAAGAGGAACCCAAGGTCCTGGAAACCTGGAGGAGGAACAGCTAAGCTTAAGCAGCACAGAAGATGTCTGTTTGTCAAATAGCATGACCAGAAGAGTGTCAATTAGACTGAGATGTTGAAAGAATAATGAAGTTACCCATACCTGAGAGCAGGGAGGTAGTGTAGAAATTTTAAGAGAGGAAAATGTGGCAATGGACTGGGTGCAATAAGTGTGGCAGTGTAAGGGCAACCTAAGCAGGTGTTCTACCCTTGGGTGGCACACTGGTGAAGGGGGATCTAAAGATTTAGTATAGTACCTAATACATAGTGACTGGACTACCTGGCAAAGGGGGATCCAAAGAGAAAACTCTAGGGAACCCTTCACCCACTAACTACTGTATATAAGCACTGTCACTATGGCGCTCCATGCCATACTGTCAGGCTTTGGGAATTGACAAGCTTCAAGAATGCCAAAAGGTCGGGCAGACAATGGCCAAGTCCTGCAGGCCAGGAGTAGTGGCATTGGCTTCAACGTACTTGTGTGTTGTGCCCTACTTGCCATGCATGCCACCAATTTGCAACAGACGGATACTCAGGAGGATGCTGATGATGCTGGCCCGAGTTGAGGACTTAACAGAGGAGAAGAAGGTAGAAGGGCCTAAGCCTAGTTGATACCCAGAATGAGGAAATATGTACATGCATGTCCTACTTATATAGGTTCAAGAGGCAACATGTGGAATAAGGAATGTAGGACAATAAGGTATGCAGAGCATGTGGGAGTATTGTCCACAATGATCAAAAATAAAATGGATGAAGGTAAATGGGGATAGAACAATGAAAATGGAATAATAGGGATGTGGCCAGATGTCAAGCCCGCAATACCCAGCACCGGCTTATTCGGTAATACCAACCAACCAACCCTTGCCCGCCTCATTTCGTACTATCATGTGGCCTCGGTTCGGTACATTCGATACATCGCCTGGACCATTTCTCCACTCTACCCCTTTATTGTTCTTTCACCTCCTATCTTTTCCTTTGCCCCCTTCCCCCGAGACATATTACTACTCCATTATTATTTCGGTCGCAATCCTATTGTTTTATCTCCGGCCGTTTTCCATTGTTCTATTCTCCTCCACTTCCTCATTATCTTATTATCAACCATCCTCTATTATTCTATTCTCGCTTACATTTCCTATTCTATTTCTGATCACTGTGGACAATGTCTCCATGTGGTTTCTTCATACCTTATTGTCTCCATTCCTTACGCCACCCTGTTCCACATCTTGCTTCTTAACTATAAAAGTAGCGGGATGTATGTAAATAGTTCCTCACTCAGAATATTAATTGATTTGCACCCCTTTATCCGCTCCTTATTTCTAAAGTCCTTCGCTCGAGCCGACGCCCTCAGCATCCTCTCGAGGCTCCTCTCACTATCCAAATTAGTGGCATGCATGGAACAGCAGGGCGCAATGCACAAGCATGTTGAAGCCTAGCCACCCTGTAATGGTTCGCAGGACTTAACCGATATCTTGGCGTCACCGAATCTTGACACCAGAGATGAAACAATAGGGGGTGGCTGTCTATAAACCAATGGCAGCCATGGCCAAGGATAACACAAGGACAGAATGTCCCAAAGTGAGGCAGGTTGAGGGATAAGGAACGAATGGGATAGGTTTAATGGTAGGTGGAATGAGGAAAAGAGGACAAAGGATGGGGATGGGAAGGCAGAGGGTGGATGTGCCAAGCCAAGACCGGCGTACCAAGTAACTTGCATGCGGCTTGGACTTGAGCATGGACATAGTCCGATTTACTTGGTTGGCTCTGCCAAATTACCGGAGATTTGGTACGTGTACTTAACACATACCAGGCATCATTCTCCATACTAACCGGGAAGTCCCACCAGGAGCGACCGACGAGAGGGGGACAGATAGTTACGGTTGGCACTTCTGAAGGGTGACCACCAGTGGTGATGGTTGTTTGGTGAGTATCTCATTTGGCACTGCCATGAGTGGACTGAACAGGTCTTGGTCAGTGGGTATGAAGTATGGGTGGGGCGGTGTCGGTTGGGATTCATTATTGGAGGTTCCCCTGACATCACCCCCCTCTATAATGCAGTGTCCCTGATGCATTGATCCCTATGGGCAGGACTGGTGTGTGAGATATGAAGGTGGATGCTTCTATGGTGCAGATTTGATGCAGGGTGCCCAGGTGCAGATGGTAGAAGTCAGCAACATGGTTGGGGGCCTGGATGTTGTTTTTGTTCTCCCAAGAATTTTCTTCATAGCCGTAACCCTTCCATTTGATGAGGAATTCCAGCCGGTTTGCTCTCATCTGACTATTGAACACTTGTTTGACCTCAAAGTGTTCCTCTTCATTGATGAGGATTGGTTGCGGTAGAAGGGGCTGTCGTCTACCCAGGATGGGATCAGCCAGAGCTGGGGTGAGTTTGATGACCAGGAAGACTGGGTGAAGATGGCTCAAGGCTCTTGGGAGCCGAAGTTGGTATACATGAGACCCCACTCATTCCTCTACAAGGTAGGGGCCAAGTCACCTGTGTGCTAACTTCTTGGATGGCCAATTGGTGCAAATATCACTTGCGTCGAGGTACACCTTATTGCCTGGCATGAATGTCAGTATTGGCTGGTGTCTGCAGTTGTAATAGGTTGCCATATCATCTTTCACCTTTACCAGGGCTGCCTTTGCTTCCAAAAGTGCTCCTTCCATCCACTCCTTGAACTCATTCACAGATTCAAGGTGGGATGGGGGTTGGTGTGGCTCAAACCCCATGTGTGGGTGTTGGCCCATATACAACAAGAAGGGGGACTCATGGGTTGAAGCGTGAACGTGATTGTTGTACTGGAACTCAGCCAGGGGCAGGAGATCATCCCAATCATCTTGCCTCTCGTTGACAAAGAAGCAGAGGTACTGTTCCAGTTCTTGGTTCACCTGTTTGGTTTGACCATCTATCTGTGTGTAGTAGGCCATAGAGGCTGCCAGGCAAATGCCTAGTAAGCAATAGAGCTCCCAGGTGAACTTGCAGATGAATTGGACCCCCCAATTGGACACCACTACCCTCGGCAACCCATGTAGCTTCCATATGTGGTGTAGGAAACGTCATGCTGCTCCAGCTGCCATTACTGTCATGTGAGTCAGTATGAAGTGTGCCTGCTTGGACACTGAGTCTACCACATTTATCACAGCATTGTACCCATGTGTGTTGGGGAGTTCTACTATGAAGTCTACATTTATGGTATCCCACTGTGTCTTGGGGATTGGGAGTGGGTGGAGTTTCCTGGCAGGCTGCTGTCTTTGGGCCTTCGTTCATAGGCACAGATCACACATCTTGGTATACTCACCGATGTACTGAGACATGTGGGGACACCAATAGTTTTGAGAGACATGCTTAAGGGTCTTCCAATGACCAGGGTGTCCGGCTATCTTAGAGTCATGGTGGTTGGCTATGATCCATTGCTGGAGGCCTCCCACATCTGGGACATACACCTTGCCTTGGAAGGTCAAAAGTCCATTGGCCTCTGCCCATTTAGCTGAAACCAATGATCTCCCTCCTGCTTCTTGCAGTTTCCTCACTGCCTCCATGTTCTCGGGTGACCCCCTGCCCCTCTCCCTCCAGTGCTACTCCTTTGAGTGCCCGTATCACGAATAGCTCAGACCAAAGCAAGACTAGGTTGCTATTGTTGCCTGTTCCCGATCCATGGTCTAATCGACACAAGGGCATGTCAGACTTCTCCATCGTTACTCCTGGTCGGTGCCACAGATCTAAGTTGAAACATGAGAGGTAGCGGGACCAACGGGCTTGTTTCCGGTTCAACTTTTTCGAAGATCAGAAGTACTCTAGATTCTTATGGTCTGTCTAGATTTGACACAGTGGTCAGCACCCTCTAAGAAGTATCTCCACTATTCCAAGGCCCAGATGATTGCAAGCATCTCCTTGTTGTGGACCTCATAGTTCGTTTCTACTAGGGAGAGACTTTTCAAATAAAAGGCAATTGGGTGCCACTTGCCATCCTTGCATGACTGCTGCAAAAGGACTGCCCCCATGGCAACATCAGAGCTATCTGCTTCTACTTGGTAAGGGCAAGTATCATCAGCAAACCCAAGGATGGGCGCCATCGTGAACTTCATCTTGAGCCCTTCGAAGGCTGTTTGTTCTATGTCTCTCCACCTCCACTTTGCTTCCTCCTTCACAAGTTCGAACAATGGCCTGGTGTGGTGCGAGATCCTCTCGATGAACCTCTGATAGAAGTTGGCAAAGCCAAGGAAAGCCTGGACCTCTTTTTGGTTTGATGGGGTCGGCCAGCCTGTGACACCCTCTACCTTGACTGGGTCCATCTCTACCTTGCCATGAGATATGATAAGGCCTAAGTATTTGATCCTTGTCTGTTCAAACTCGCACTTCTCCAGCCGAAGGTAGAGCTTATGGGCCCTTAATTGTTCAAGGATCTCCCAGATGACCCACCGATGCTCTTCGAGAGTCTCGGTGAAGATGAGGATGTTGTCCAGGTACACACGCATGTGCCCTTCTATCATGAGGTCCTGAAGGATGTCGTTCATCATGGTCTGGAATGTTGCAGGGCTGTTGGTGAGGCTAAAAAACATGACAAGGGGCTCAAAGAGCCCTCAGTTTGTGCGGAATGCCACCTCCCACTCATCCCCTTCCTTGATCCGCACATTGTTGAACCCCAATTGCACATCCAACTTAGTGAAGTACTTGGCTCCCCAAAGTTGTGCAATGAGTTCTGAGATGATGGGGAGGGGGTATCGGTACTTTACTGTCATCGTATTGAGCACCTGGTAGTCCTGGACCAGTCGAAGGGAGCCATCCTGTTTCTTAATGAAGAATACGGGGCTTCCCATAGGGGATTTCAAGGGGCAGATACTACCCGTGCAGAGGTTTTCTTATAGGAAATTGTCCAGTTCTCACTGTTCACTTGGGGAGAGTGGGTACACCTTGCAAGCCGAGAGTTTTTCACCTGGTTCCAGTTCAATTACATGGTCCCGCCTCCTTTGCTTGGGGAGAGAATCAAAGGACTCTTTCTCAAAGAGATCATTGAAGTCCTGGAGATAGGGTGGGATTGCCCCTTTCTATCTAGGTGGAGTGCTCTGGAGTGCCCATTTGGACAGTTGTTGTGCAGTTGTGGCTGCTGCAATAGTTCCAATTGGGACATTTGGCAGGGCTATAGTTGCAAAAAGGCAATGATCTGGTTAGAGGAAGGACATGCCATCTTCAGTTCTTTCATGGTCTTCCAACTCATCGACTGTCATGTTTGGCAAGGGGCTGGTCTGAAGAGATCGAATCGCCATTTCCTCCCCATGTTCCTTCTGCAACTTGACCCAGCAGGTGTGGCATTGGGTGGAGCACTGACTTAGCATAACCTCTTGCATATACCATTTGACTTTGGGGTTATGATTGTGGAGCCAGGAATAGCCAAGGATCATCTTGTGCTTCCCTAGATTGGTCATGGCAAATATGGCCCATTCTGAGTGGTCTTGGTAGCATAGGATCACATCAACCACCTGCCAAATTGCTCCTCCTTTGTTCGGGGTACCATCGATGTTATACACTGGCATTGGTTGAGTCAATGGGTGCAAGGTCAATCTCTCAGTGACTGCAAACTTTTGGTCTATAAACAGTCCGGTGGCTCCACTGTCTAGTAGGGCAGCTACACCCTTAACCTCAGCTGTGTCAGTAGTCTGTATCTCTACCTTGAGGTTCAGCAAATTTGGTGAGGGGGGTGGAGGCTACTATGTATTGTTTTGGGAGACTACATTCCCAATGTTTTAACCTAAGGGGGGGAGATGGTGGTTTTGGTGAAATTGGCTTAGGAATGTCTTCATTGCTTGCAGCTGAGGCATTATTGTCTGAATACTGGGTTGTATTTTCCATATCAGAGTCTATAGACAGAGTGGCAAAATGATTAAACAAGGGCAGTATGGGAACATCCTTACTCGCTGCCTTGGGGAAAAATCCCCCAAATCCACTTCTTCAACCCCTTCAGCCTTGTCGGTATTTCAAAGGTCCACAGACACCATCCAGTACTCTAGCATCTCCTGACACTCCTCCACTGTCATGAAATGCACATCGCACGCCTGGGGGCAGTCTTGGGAAAAGTGGCCAGTCTTGCCACATGGCTGGCATGTGAGGGGCAGAGGATACTGCTGTCTGGTTGTGTCGATGTCCATCTGCATAGGCCTGGAAGGTGGAATTGGAGGAAGGGGGACCAAAGATATCCTAGGAGGTATGGGCACAGCTTGCATAGTTGGGGGTTTGAAAAGCCTTCAGCTAGGCTGTGGTGTGGAGGCAGGCAATAATAGGAATTGAGGCCCCTGGAAGGCTTCATTTTCTGCACATGTGAGAGCTACCATCCATGCAGCAGTGTACCACACTGAGATGTCATTGTCCTTTGGCCTCCCATCTATCATCATGTTATGGTCCATGCCCCCAATAAACCACATTAATCCCCACAACTACCCACACCGTTTCCAGGACCTTTCCGACCATTCAAAGCCTGAACAATCACTTTCTGCAAATTCCATTGTACTAACCCAAGGTTCTGCAATCCTGAGCCTCCGAGATTCCAAGACCAAGGTTCCACTCTTTTGATAAACGACATGCAGGATCATTGTGTACCTCACTCCCTTGTTCTTTGTTCTGTATTAGCCTCTTATACTCTTTCCTCCCCTTGTCTTTACTCGGCAAAGTTAGTACAAGGACTAGATACATGTATATAAGACACCAGTTGACTGGACTATTTGCAGGTATGAATATCAACTTAATTCTGCATCATAGTTTCCAATTCAGTTCCAGTAAACTTTCTAATTTTCTGAAATTAGGGACAGACGATTGAGGAGGGCACAACACATAAGTTGAAGCCAAGTCCCTGCGACCTCGAACCACTTGAACCACTAGCCAAACTACCTCATACCACAAACAGTCCAAGCCCCTGGTACTTCCTGTCTTTCCGTCCTTTTCTGTTTCCATCCATGAACCTGTGACCTCTAGTCCCTCCACCTCCAGAGTATGAACCCCTTCTTGGACACCAATTGGAACCTCCAGAAACCCTTCCGGAAGTAGTAGCTAAGCACCTGACACATGGATTTAACACATCAGCATGATGTTGCTCTGGATTGTAGGGTCAAGGCCTCACCAGAACTTCATAATGATAGATTGCCTATCCATATATTTGGCCTTTTCGACTAGGTCCTCGAATTGGTCGATATACTCATTGACCAAACCCTTGCCCTGATGGTACTGATGCAATTCTAGTTGATTCACTGCATCAGTAGCCTCATGCAGGGGGTAGAAGTGTTGCCAAAAGGCTTCGGCGAAAGCCTTCCAGTTGGCATCGAGTGGCCTGCCTGTTTTTGCTTCATAGGTGAACACCCAGCCAGAGAAGGTCGCGGCTCTCCTGGTCTTCATGAAGGACAGTGCCCAGAGGATCTGAGACTACTCGTCAGGGAAATCAGCAGCACAGTCACTGAGGTATAGGGTGCAAGACTGCATGAACACTTGTCCGTGCATGCGGTCACCGTCAAACTCAGAGGGCTTGGCAGGCTCTACCATCCATTTCATGGGCTGCTGAGCACGGGTCGGGAGACCTGCCACTAGATTTATGGTGGTCACCTGCAGCGCATTTAGCCTCGTTTCCAGATCCTGCTTTTCTCTTCTCTCTCTTAGTAACTCCTGTTCTATACCGACCAGTTGGTCCAATAATTCTTGGGCTGACGGCAAATCCATAAGGGATAGGGTGTTTTTCTTTTATAAGTGAATGGGAAGGGACTGCCGCTATCACTGCTTCCAAAGAGATTCGATTTGGGGTTGCATGATGGGGCAGCCAGTACTTATCGGAGTGTCAAGCTTTGGGTACTGACAGACTTTGGAACTGCTGAAAGGTCAGGTGGACAATGGCCAAGTCCTACAGGCCAAGAGTAGTGGCATTAGCTTCAAGGTACTTGTGCGTTGTGCCCTACTTGCCGTGTGTGCCACCAATTTGCAACAGACAGATACTTAGGAGGATGCAGATGATGCCAGCCCAAGTTGAGGACTTAACAGAGGGGAAGAAGGTAGAAGGGCCTAAGCCTATTTGATACCCAGAATGAGGAAATATATACATGCATGTCCTACTTATATAGGTTAAGAAGCGACATGTGGAATAAGGAATGTGGAACAATAAGGTATGCAGAGCATGTGGTTATTGTCCACAATGAGTAAAATTAGAATGAAGGAATGTAAAACGGGGATAGAACAATAAAGGATAGAATAATAGAAATGTGGCCAAGGATAGGACAATAGGAAGTGCCCTACTATAAAACAAGGGCGAGGGGTGAGGGGTAGGTATGTGGGTGGTGGATGTGCTGAGACAAGACTGGTGTACCACGTGATATGCATGTGGCATGGACACTTGGACGTGGGCATAGAATGGTTGCTCAGTTGGCACTACCAAATAGACATTCTCAGTACATGTACTTGACAGGGAGAGAGTTTTCTACTGTAAGGGCAACCTAAGCAGGTGTTATACCCTTGGGCAGTGCACTGGTAAAGGGGGATCCAAAGATTTAGTATAGTACCTAATACATAGTGACTAGCCTATCTGGCAAAGGGGGATTCAAAGAGAAAACTCTAGAGAACCCTTCGTCCACTAACTACTGTATATAAGCACTGTTGCTACGGCACTCTGAGCCATACCAGGCATCATTCTCCATACCAACTGGGAAGTCCTGCCAGGGTCCTGACTCCAGGAGAGACCAATGAGAGAGGGGGACCGATAGTTACGGTTGGCACTTCTGAAGGGTGATCACCAGTGGTGACGGTTGTTTGGTGAGTATCTTGTTTGGCACTGCCATGAGTGGACTGAATGGGTCTCAGTCGGTGGGTATGAAGTACAGGTGGGGCGGTGTTGGTCGGGGTTCATTATCGGGGGTTCTCCTGACAGGCAGGTTGAAAACCCAGTGACTGTGAGTCTGAGTCAGTGCATAGGCATTCATTTAAAACAACATGTTCAGTTAATAGCAAATACCCTTGTCCTCCTGTGTACTTTAGGGCAGGCCAATTTGACTTGTGTTATGTATGATAGGTGAGTACTTTATAGAAGGCCAATTTGAATATTTAGTTTGTGGTAATAGCAAGAATTGTAGGGTGCAAACTTGCATCTCACCCCTGAGAGACCAATCTCAATATATTGTAATAATATATCGATTTCAGTATCATTCTGTGCGCTTTTGAATTCCTAATTTTTCTCATTTTAATTTGTATTTTTACCCTCAAAATTGAGGGAGTTATTCATTTTTTACTATGTACGATACTTACGGGCGCTTGTCCACACACAACGTGACTAGCGTGGCTGGCTCCCTGGGTTTGGAACCGGCAGCCTGGCTCAAACCTTCGATAGGGTCATGGGCCAGTTGCAGGGTATATGCGGGTGAAACACAACCCGCACATGCCTCCCTCCTCAGTTGTTGACTACACTGAGGAGGTGAGTTATATAGTATATTGTACAAGCCTTTAAGGCTAATTTCTTTATTCTTTTTGTAAGATAAAATTAAATAGGTATATTTTCCAAATATACACTCAGTTGTTGACTACACTGAGGAGATAAAATTAAATAGATTGCCTATAAATTCTTCAAACCTACTGCAATTTGCTCATAATCTCATCAAGAATGTAGTCTGACTTTGAAGGAAACAAATGTCTGTGCCCATAGGACTCTGAAAGCACTGCATCCTGTCTGATCTGCATAGTTAACCAGAGTACCACCCTGTTAGTACTATGGTGGGGGACTATGTAGGAATCCATAGGTGCTGTAGTCAAGCATTGTTTTTGGTTGTTGTTTCTTAAAAAAAATATGTGTGTATACACATCTCTTACTTCCACATGTGTGTCAAATATCATCACCTCCTCATATGTTTGGTATACATTTCCCCATTTCTTTGACACCATGGGCTGCTTTTTTGATTTATTTAGTGTGCTCTCTTATGGGGATGAGAGCCTATTGCCTTGGGCCTGAGAAGTTGGTGTTCACTCAAAAGTGTTGGTTTGATTTCCATCCATTTACCAGCCACTGGCAAGTACACGTACTGAGACTCCAGTAATTTGGCAGTGCTGACCAAGCAGTCAGTCTATGTCCATGCACAAGTGTTTAAGCCACATACAAGTCACTTGGTATGCCAGTCATGGCTTGGCACATCCACCATTCACATTCCCTGTTCCTACCCCTCGTCCACTCTGCCTCATTCACCATCCATTAATCCTACCCCATCCATTCCTTATTCCTCAACCCACCCCACCTTGGGATATCCTGTCCTTGTTTTATCCTCAGCCAACACCCTATTGTTTTATAATCGGTCACTCCCTATTGTCCTATCTTTGGCTACATTCCTATTATTCTATTTTCATTGTCCTATCCCTGTTTATATTCCTCCACTCTATTTTGCTAATTGTGGAAAATACCTTCATATGCTCTGCATACCTTATTGTCCCACATTCCTTATTCCACATGTCGCTTCTTAAATATATATAAGTAGAACATACATGTATATACTTCCTCATTCTGGGTATCAACTAGGCTTAGGCCCCTTACCTTCTCTTTCCTCTGCAAAGTCCTTTACTTGGGCTGGCACTTTTTGCACTCTCTGGGTATCTCCTCTGTCCCAAATTGGTGGCACACATGGAAAGTAGGGCACAATGCACGAGTATGTTGAAGCCAAAGCCACTACTTTTAGCCTGCAGGACTTGGCTGTTCCCCGCCTGCATGTTCGGCATCACTGAAGCTTGACAGCCACCCAAACCCCAATACCTCCATTGTGGCATGCCCCTTCCTTACCTTACCTTAGTGTTTCATTGCCCACTCCAATTTACCAATCTGTACTTATACTTGCACTTGTTACTTGGTGTTTTCAGTGTTGGCACCACCCACTCCAATTTACCAATCAGTACTTTTGTATTTGTACTTAGTGTGTTTCAGTGTTTAGGGTCACCACATGTGCATTTGTGTGTTTCAGTGTTTAGGGTCACCACATTTGTATTGGTGTGTTTCAGTGTTTAGTGTTTCATTTGCATTGGTGTGTGTTTCAGTGTTTAGGGTCACCACATTTGTATTGGTGTGTTTCATTTGCATTGGTGTGTTTCAGTGTTTAGGGTCACCACATTTGTAATGGTGTGTTTCAGTATTTAGTGTTTCATTTGCATTGGTGTGTTTCTGTTATGACTCGGTAAAGCTGAGGAGTCAGTCAAGTCCTTCAGACCATTCGGGGTGGCCATGCTTCAACATACTCATGCATTGTGCCCTGCTGTTCCATGCATGACACTGATTTGGATGGAAGAGAGGCCCGTGAAGATGCTGAGAGTGTCGGCTTGAGCGAAAGACTTTAGACAGGAGAAGGGTGGACAAGGGGATGCAAACCAAGTTGATATTCAGAGTGAGGAACTATTCTACATACATCTGCTACTTATATAGGTTAGGAAGCAAGATGTGGAACAGGGTGGAATAAGGAATGGAGAACAATAAGGTATGAAGAATCATGTGGAGGTTGTCAAGTACACATACTGAGACCCCGGTAATTCAGCAGTGCTGACTGAGCAGTCAGACTATTTCCATGTACAAGTGCCCACACTGCATGCAGATTACTTGGTATGCTGGTCTCAGCTTGGCACATCCACCATCTGCATTCCTTGTTCCTATCCCTCATCTACTCTATACCATTCACCATCCATTAACCCCACCATGCCTATTCCTCATTCTTCGATCCGCTTCACTTTGGTAGTTCTTGTCCTTGTTCTATCCTTGGCCTCAACCCTATTATTTTATATTCGAGCACTCCTCGAGCACTCCCTATTGTCCTACCCTTGGCCACATTCCTATTATTCTATCTTTTATTGTTCTATCCCTGTTTACATTCCTTCATTCTAATTTCACTAGATGTAGACAATACCCACATGCTCTGCATACCTTATTGTCCCACATTCCTTATTCCACATGTTGTTTCTTAAACCTATATAAGTAGAGCAGGCATGTACATATTTCCTCATTCTAGGTATCAACTAGGCTTAGGCCCCTTGTCTCCCCTTCCCTCTGTAAAAGTCCTCTACTCAGGCCAGCACTTCGGCACCCCCCAAGTACCTCCTCTGTCCCAATTGGTAGCACGCATGGCAAGTAGGGTGCAATTAAAGAATAGCACGGGTTTGGCCAACCCGCATGGGTCACCGGGTCAGGTGCCCTTGGGTGCAGGTGCAGGTCAAGCCAAGAGCACCTGTGACCTGGCCCAACCTGGCGCATCAACCATGTACGCGTGCATGCACACGCATATGACACCCAACCAGGCACTCACTCCTGTCATATGTGTGCACATACAACACACACATGCATATGATATGCTCGCGCCGCACATGCATATGACACACATGCGCCGCATGCGCATACAACACACGTGTGCTGCACATGTATGACACGCACGTGCGGATGCCAATGAGCCATATGTGCACACGTACAATGTGTTTGTGTTGGCACATGCACGTACAGTGCGTTCATGCATGCGCATACAATGCGTCCATGTAGGCGTGTTCGAGACGGCACATACGCGTACAGTGCATTCGTGTGGGCGCATGCACGTACTGCGCATTCGTGTTGGCGCGTGCACGTACAGCGCATTTGTGTTGGTGCAAACGTGACGTACGACATGAACACGCTGCAGGTGGTGGGTGTGGTGCACACCCGACACCTGTCAACCTGTGGGAAAAAACCCATGGGTTGATGGGTTTGGGTTGCCCATGGGTCAGGTGTGGGTCACCCATATTTGACCCGTGGGTGACCTGTGCCATTCCCTAGGTATAATGCACAAGTATGTTGAAGCCAAAGCTACTACTTCCAGCCTGCAGGACTTGGCTGTTACCCATCTACATCCTCAGCATTACCAAATTTTGACAGCCTGACAGAGGTATTGTCCACAGTAATCAAGAATAGGATAGGAAATATAAGCCATAGAATAATAGAATATGGCTAAAAAATAGAATAATGAGAGAGTGGATGGGAATAGAACAATGAAAAGACAGCCAAAGATAAAACAATAGGGCTGTGGCTGAATAATAAATGAATAACAATTGTTCCCAAGAAAATTGGTCAAGGGGAGGAATGAACAATGAGGGAATAGTGATGGATGGAGGATATGAGATGAGAATGGTGAACCATATGATGTACCAAATGTACCAAATGTACTAAGCCAGGGCCATGAACCAGTGATGGAAGAGTTGCCACTGGTGTGTGGGTAAGGGTTGGTCGGTCAGCATTACCAAGGTAATGGGTAGTCAGTACATGTACTTAACAGTATCCCCCTTTTAGTAGCTGAACCCATGAAGCCTGTAGGTGGAGATCAAAAATAGGGTTTGGGATGCCTAAAGTAATATCACATCACATGGAGGTTTGGGGTGTAGCACCCTCAATGCATTTTCATCAATCCATCCAAAAAATTGCCAGGGCTCCTGTCAGTAATCATGAAAAAATGGGCTACAAAATGGATGAAGATGAGAAACTCATGGCTGAAATGCAGGAGCAATGGGCCAAATGACAATGGGACCATGAGGAGGCAGAGGCTGTGCAGGTTGCTGAAGAGGCAGCTAAAGCCAAAGCTGAGGCAAAGAAGCAGGAGGAAGAGAAGGCAGAAAGGAAATGGAAAGAGGAAGAGGAGGCCATGGCTAAGGCAGCCAAGATGAAGAAGCTGGCCAATGACTGAGCGGCCATGGTGGCTGTGAAGTAAGTGGCCGAATGGGCTGCAAAGGAAGCAGCCAAACAGGGAGTGGTGGTGGTAACACATGTGGCAGATGATGAGGTGGCCCATCAGGCCAAAAAGCTACAGGCCAAAAAGCTATAGGCCAGAACAGCCATCCAAACAGATGTAGAGGTCCCAAAAACAACCAGTAGGGACACCCATAGCGTAAGATGTTGAGGTCATGAGGGTTCCTGAAGTCTCAGGAGTCCCAAAGGCTCCAGTGCAGAAGAGGGGGAGAAGCATAGAGGCAGGGTTGAGCACAGGGCCTGGGAAAGAGAGAAGAGGAAGGAGTGAGTGGCCGGGAGGGGCCAAGGTGAGTGGTGACTTTTTGTGTGTGTGCCTTATTGATTTCTTTTTAAATAGCACAAGGAAACCCCTGAGAAGTGGTCTCTGACCCGCCATCCTCCTTGCAAGGATGGCAAGAAGTGGAACCACGAGTACAGTGTCCTGGGACCAGGGGTTGCCTGCCAAATATGTGCAAAGTGCAAGGTATGGTACAATCTTGCTGTACCATGGGCTTCAAGGGCAAAAAGTCTCCCCTTTATTCAGGAGGATGAGGAGATGGAGGTGGAAAGTGAGGGGGTCAATACGAGTGAGGGGGAAACTCAGGGTGATGAGGAAGAGGATGAGGAGGTGAAGGAACTGCCGAAAAAGAGGCCGAGATGGGCCTGCACTATGCAGC
>QLPG01018353.1:0-17126 GCA_003314385.1 Gomphus sp. MG54 | reverse complement strand
AATCATGACTCACCATCTGCAGTTTGCTAGGTGCGATGTTGACCAAGCGGTATTTTTCCAATGCAACGGTCATGATCTTGCAATAGTATTGGTGCATGTGGATGACTGCACTATTGCAGCAATGTGTCAAGCCCCGGATACCAAGCTCTGATTTATTCGGCAGTACCGACAGGCCGACCCTTACCCACATCATGTGTAGCCTCGGCTCGGTACATTCGGTTTATCATTTGGTTCACTTTCCTCATCTCACCCTCTCTATTCATTGTCATTCATTCATTCCCTGTCCTTCCCCTTGCCTGTTTACCCTCAGGATATTCACTCTTTGTTGTCACTCGGCAGTGGCACTATTGTTTTATGTTCAGGCCACTCCCCTTGTTCTATTCTCATTCACTCTTTTGTCCTCAGCCATACTTCATTGTTCTATTCTCACTCACTCTTTTGTTCTTGGTCATAGTTTATTGTTCTATTCTTGCCTACATTCCTTTGTTCTATTCTTGATCATTGTGGACAGTACTTCCACATGATTCTTCATACCTTATTGTTCTCCATTCCTTGTGCCACTCTGTTCCACATCTCACTTATTAGCCTATATAAGTAGCCAATGTATGTAGATGGTTCTTCGTTCTGGAAATCAACTAGGTTTACGCCTTCTTGTCCTCCCCTCTCCTGTCCCAAGTCCTTTACCTGGGCCGACATTCTCGGCACTCTCCCAGGTATCCCTCTGTCCCAAATCGGTGGCACGCATGGGAAGTAGGGCGCAACGCACGAGCACGTTGAAGCCATGCCACTACTTCTAGCCTGCAGGACTTGGCCTTTACCCATCCGACCCCTTCGGCTTTCCCGAGGCCTGTCAGTATGTACGGCCCCTGACACAATGTCAATTAAACTTGTAGAAATTTTTAAAGTAAAAATTTCCGAACATGTTGCAATCACTAACCTGGGCGAGTTGCACTGGTTGTTAGGCATTGAAATAAAACAAAACCGCGAACAATGTACCATCCATGTTATAGCCCATGCTGCCAAACAAACCCACATTAAGCACCACAAGCACCAGCACCGTTTCCAGGACCCTTCCGATTGCCCAAAGCCTGCATAACAGATTTCCGGAGGTCCGACATACATTCCGAGGTTCCACAATTCCAAACCTCCGAATACTCCGAAATCAAGGTCCCATTACCTTGATAACCGACACGCAGGACCATCGCGTACCTCACTCCCTTGTTTTCTCCTTTATATTGACCCCTTGTACTCTCCTTCTCCTTGTTTTATGACTGGCAAAGATAGTACAAGGATAGTCGCATGTATATAGTCTCCCAGTCGACTGGACTATTCACCAGTACGAATATCGACTTAATTTGCATCATAGTTTCCGATTAGTTTCCGTGAACTTTCCAACTCTCTGAAATTAGGGACAGACGATCGAGGAGGGCGCAAGACATAAGTTGAAGCCAAGTCCCTACGACCTCAAACCACTCGTACCACCCTATACCGTGAACAGTTCCCAGACTCCTGGCATTCCCAACTTCCATCCCCCTGATCCCAATCCCGATTCCGATTCCAATCCAATCCCAATCCTCACCCCACCCTTGGAATATGAACTTCCCCCTCAGAACCCTATCGGAACCCCCCGAACCCTTCCGGAAGTCTCTAGCTAAGTGCCAACATGCGGATTTAACAATCCACCTCTCCCAACAATTGTACATTGCCTCGATCCTTTGCCAGTTCAACTTCAATGAGCTGAAGCCCGTGTCCACACCCATGCAGCACGGGCTGCTCCTCTCCATGGCTGCGACCCCTAAGACAATGATGGAATGGGCCATGATGCATGATACACCATATAAAGAAGCCATAGGTTCGCTGATGTATGCTGCGCTCGGAACAAGGCCTGACATTGCATTCGCCATCCAATCCATATCACGTTTTTCAACAAAGTATGGACCTATTCACTGGAATGCTGTCAAACGGATCTTTCAATATCTAAAAGCGACAGCTCACCTATGGTTGACATATGGCCACGGAGATGGAGCCTTGATAGGGTATGCCAATGCTGATGGCAGCATGGCCCATGATCGACACGTGATCTCTGGCTACATGTTTATTATACATGGAGGCACGGTATCCTGGAGTGCTAAAAGACAAAACATTATCTCACTGTCCACAACTGAAAGTGAATATGTTGCTGCGACTCATGCAGCAAAGGAAGCCGTCTGGCTTTGCTCCCTCATAAAGTCAATCTTCAACATCGAGCTTGCACCTACGACCTTGTTTTCTGACAACCAATCTGCGATCGCGCTGGTGAAGGACCATCAGTACCACGCACATACGAAGCATATCGACGTACATTTTCAATTCATACACTGGATCGTCGAACAGGGCACAATCCGCCTTGTGTACTGCCCCACCAACGATATGGTCGCCAATACGTTGACCAAGGCCTTGCCGTCCGCAAAAGTAAAGCATTTTGCCGTCGAAATCGGGCTATCAACGGTTTGAGGGGGAGTGTAGGAAATACAAACCGCAATGCCCGAAACCCCCGATTAGTAAGCAAGGCCATTATTGGCCGTTTTAGGTCGTGCGCAGGTGCAAGACATTCTTTTATTCCTTTTTATATGATTTATTATTGTCTTCAAAAACTATAAGTAGTTACAGTCTATGTACAGTCTCCCTCAGTGGTTTGACATCGCGCAAACACTGAGGTAAGATGTTATCTGACTCCCATATTATATCTAGCTTACCTGTATGCTACAGTAATATTGTCATATAGGTAAATCTTACAGTGGTTTGACATCGCGCAAACACTGAGTAATATTGTCGTATAGTTATCTTTACATGTCGACCGGATCATTCTAACTATAGCTTATGAGCTTGTGTGACGGTTCAGTTTTATCGGCCCTAGTCTCTCTTGAACATTTTGGAAACAGATCCAGAAACTGGCACCCTACACATGGAACACAGTTTTCTTACCTAATTGTGACACCTATCAAAGATCCCGTGAAAGATCTTACCAAAAAATCTATTATTGTTGTCATCGATGCTTTGTGTTGGGAGTTTTAGGTGATTTATTTTGATTATTTTTCCAAGATGAAATGGAAGTGTGAACAGACAGACAGACAGACTCCCCCGTCTGTGACAATATAATCGAATGTTTTGTCTGCGATGTTTGTGATTGCAAGGGTGTTGGTCATGTTTGGTTGGAATAATTCTAGTTCAAAGACACACTCTGGTTTTTATTTTAAAAATAAGAGGGGCATTTTTCTCATCCTCTTGTACGATTGAGCATTGGGTAAGGGGAACCCAATATGAATGAACATGTCGGAGGTTTTACAGATACATATTACTGGCATAGCCAATGCTTCATTACAATCCCAGGGTTACTATATACTCTTTTTTTCCCCAAGAAGTGCGTTGTCAACACACTGTCTTGGGAGCGGTCACTGTCAATAAACTCAACATCAGAGATTTAATCGAGATTCACAATGTGTACCTTGTGACCTATGGGTGGTGGCTGCTGGGTTTGTTGCACAGCGTGAATAATAGACAGCCCCCAATTTATAATAAAGAATTTTATATTCAAAAAGAGCAGGGGGCCGAGAAGAGCAAAGAGAGTTTCTCCCACTCGTTCCTGTGTAGGCAGCATACTGGGATATAATTATTTTCTGTCCGAAACACGACCTATTTATAGCAAGGTATCTACCTAAAGACTTGTCCAACTGATGCCGGCCCTCTCTTTTTCCCAGAGGGTGCGACGTCATTGTTCCTTGTAATGCAACTTTGGACCTCCCGGATTTTCAGGCCTCCAATGCGCGCTGCGGCTGTACCAATGCCTCGGAAATGCTGTCGCACCGTCCTTCTTCATGCATCCGACATCAGAGCACAACTTTCCACAGACTCGCTCATTTCCCATTGGCAGGTACATCAGGTAGCGTATAATCTATCACCCTCGCCGAGCCCATGTCAAGGCACCGTAGAGCCCCCATGTCTCTGAAAAGCAGAACCAAGCTTGCACCTATTATCACACTAAATTCAATTCATATATAAATAGAAATAAACCCTTTTGGGCAGCTGTGTCCCGGACATCCAGATATAAACATTGGAGTGCGATGACAAAGGGTGTTCGAGTCTCGGATTGACTTGGATACTCTGGTCCAATTCTGGGGCTCCGCCAAGATGGGAGAATCTTGAGCAGCGATCCGTATTTACGCAGAATAATGCGCGAACCCCACCTCCAGATTTACTGTCCACCCGATTTCGTTGGACAGCCGTGCATCACCCGACTCATTCATCCATTGTCATAACAACGTCGTGGCTTTAACGAATCGATGATCCCGAGTATGAGGCCAGAGATCATTTATATATATACATTTTCAGCGGGTATAGGGACAGGGAGAACGATTTCTGCATTTGCCGAACAACTCCTATTATTCAGGAGTCCAGGTATATAGCAGTAAATAAAAGGTAAGAAATCAATCAAAACTTCCTAATCGTCTCATACCTTGTTGATCTGCCATGCTAATCGAGAAGCACAATTTGGGCCCAACATGTAAAGGTGGAAACACACCCGTCGTTTGCTTGGTCCCTTTACGTAGGAGTGTGTCTGGAATTCCTGGGTTCATCTGTTTCACTCAATAGGTGACCATAGCACTAAAGAAAAAACTACCTTCGGGGGAGTGCACATAATTGGGGAACTCCAAGGCGCTGACTGTAAGGTGTGGGAATAACCTATGAACTTACAAGAAGCCGATGGTTATACAAGCCCAAGCTGGATTTTTCAGTGTAAGGTGACTCCTGCAGCCTAAATTTGCCCCGTCTATATTCGATGGAAAGTAATATATGCATTAAAAACACATTTATATATGCTTGAAAGTCTCTCCAATACTAACCACGAGGGGGTTGCCCGGAAAGCAAGTGATGCTAGGCGTGATTGAATGTGCAAAAACAAGGTTCTGGCGCTGGCATCGCCTTCACACGCAGTTCTTGCCACGTCACACACGCTTGTCGTCCGACCCACCTCAGGTAGTTGAAATCAATCCTGAGCAGAAAAACCTTGCAGTTGAACATAACATCCATGTCATCTCCGGGAGTCGTAACTACCTTTAGTGGGAACACCGTCTGTAGGTTGTTTTTGACAATGAATACAATATATCTAGGAGCTAACCACTAGTCATATTCTGTTGCAGATGCGCAACGTGATGCGGTTATACAGAATACCATCAGTAAGTGTGGCGTCACCTAATGACAGTGCTGTCATACTCAAGACAGTGTAGACGTCTTGCAGGATTCTTTAGCGTCACTTAAACCGGCGGAGCGCGCATCCTATGAAACACGGTACGGCGCGGAAGGTGACCAGCCCCATGGGTGCATGAAAGACACACGCGTACAGATATTGGCCGATCTAGAGGCTTGGGCACATGATCCTTCAACTCCAAACGTCTATTGGCTCAATGGCCAGCTCGGTACTGGGAAAACGACGATCGCACACTCGTTTTGCGAGAGTTTGGACAAGCAGAAGAAGCTTGGAGGTAGTTTCTTCTGTTCTCGCTCAGGATTGACGGATGCACGCCGGATCATCCCTACGATCGCCACAATGCTTGCACGATCTAACCCAAAGATCAAATCAGTCATCCATGATGTCATCGTGAGCAAACCTGATGTCGCCGATCTCAATGATCTACTTGAGCAATTCAGGTCCCTGATCGTTAATCCTGTCAACATCGCTGCTAAAAACGAACAAGAGGTTTATTATGTTATCGTTATAGACGCCATGGACGAATGCTTGGCACCTGGAATTGTAGAAATGCTGATCACAGCCATCATTGACAGCATGACAGGAATTCCTCTAAAATTATTAATTACAAGTCGACCTGAGGCCTGGATCAGGAGGGCGTTTAATCGTGCCACGGCACCTTCTCTCCTCCAAGAATTCACTCTTCACAAAGTTGTCATCCAGGAGAATGGAGAAAACGATATCGAAACATACTTAACAACCTCACTGTCTAAAATTGCGGACGATCACGGATATTCGCAACAAGCAATTCCTTGGCCATCCCAACAGGAACTGATGAGGCTTGTTAGCCAGTCCGATGGATTATTCATCTATGCCGCCACAGCGGTGCGGTACATCGGCGACACAGGTGTGAATCCCAAAACGCGTCTAATTGAGTTGACTGGTTCGGCTATGCCACTTGCCTCCCTGGACAACTTCTACACGCTGATTATGGCCGAAGCATTCCAGAAACTCAGTGGCAAGGAAATAACAACGAGACGAGATGTACTTGCCACAGTGGTGTTTCTCCAACGCCCACTCTCGATTGCTAGCATTGCTTCCCTGTTAGAGTTGACAGATGACGAGGTTGACATTGAATTGTCTCGTTTTCGTTCGGTGATCTATGTTCCTTCCACCAAAGATGGACATGTCACCATCTTTCACGCCTCGTTTCAAGAGTTCATCGTCGACCCGAAACGTTGCCGTAGGAACAGCATTGATGCTTCCGATAGCCACCACAAACTCGGGATCAAGTGCCTCCAGATATTGAACAAGTCTCTTCAGTATAACATGTGCGATTTACCTGATCATGCTATAGCCGCGCAGGTCCATGAAATCTCTAATCCCGACCTTATTTCTGAGTCTCTCCGATACGCTTGCTTGTACTGGGCCTCTCACCTTGTAGAGGCTCTTGCATTCCCACCTGCAGACACAATACCCTTTCTCAGCGAGCTTGGGACATTCGCCAATACACACTTGTTGCACTGGTTTGAGTGCCTCAGTACGTTTGGAGAGCTTGGATCTGGGCTGAAGTCTCTCAGCATGGCAAAAGAAGCCATCTCGGTCAGTAATCAACATGGTAGAGGAGTTTAGCTCACCATTTCCCCAGAAATACTCCAAGACCCATGCCCACCACATGTTGCTACTCGAGGGTGCTCGTCGCTACCTACAGATGGCATTTGAGCCGATGAAATATCACTGCCTCAACACGTATGGCTCAGCCCTCGCATGGATCCCTAAATGCGCATCCATAAGATATCACTATTCGACATTGTTCGATAACTTACCTAGAGTAGTGGTAGGCATCACGGGGTCTTGGGGATCATTTAAGCATCTCATGTCACACCCTTCAGCTGTATTCTCCGTTGCCTTCTCTCCTGACGGTATGCGTGTTGTCTCTGGGTGTTCTGATGGTTCAGCTCATATCTGGACTGCCACTACGGGGGAGAATGAGCGGATACTGGTAGGGAATTCAGGTCAAGTTTGGTGCGTTGCCTTCTCACCTGATGGCACCCGCATCGTGTGTGGCTCGGACGACAGCTCGATTCGAATTTGGAATTCAATAACAGGGGAGGTAGAGCACATCCTACAAGGACATTCAGGTGCAGTTAGGGCAGTTGCATTCTCTCCTGAAGGATCAAGTCTTGTGTCAGTCTCTGACGACCCTACTGCTCGGGTATGGGATCTCACCACAGGGGAAACGAGGCGCATACAAGAATTTGATTCGAGGTTGTATTGCGTCGCGTTCTCGCCTGATGGGAAACATGTTGTGTTTGGCATGGAAGACCACACCGTTTGCATTTGGAATGCCACTACAGGGACAGTTGAGCATGTACTCGAGGGACATTCAGAGGCGGTGGACTCGGTTGTATACTCACGTGATGGGACACATCTAGCGTCTGGCTCCGGTGACCGCTCAATCTGTATTTGGAGTACATATACCTGGAAATTAGAGCGCATACTAAAGGGACATACACGTTGGGTAAACTCTGTCGCATTCTCTCACGATGGTACACGCGTCGTGTCTGGGTCGGACGATCTTTCAGTCCGTATCTGGCATGTTGTTTCGGGGGTGACAGAGTGTGTGTTCAAGGGACATGCGGATTGGGTGCGGTCTGTTGCATATTCCCCTGACGGGACACAGGTGGCATCTGGGTCAGACGACAACTCAGTCCGGATTTGGGATGTGACGAGCGACTTGGAGATGGAACGCAGTGCGGTCATAGATCGGTCGTCCTTTTCACGTGACAGTGCACGCGTATCTTTTGTTTCGCACCCCACGATGGCTCGTATTTGGAAGGCAATCAGGGGAGAGAAACAAAAGGCACTTGAGGGACATTCACATCGGGTGCTTTCAGTTGCATTTTCTGCTGATGGTACAAGAATCGTGTCTGGGTCGACCGACAAGACCGTCCGAGTCTGGAATGCCACCACCGGGGAGACAGAACAAACACTGAAGGGTCATTTGCATTGGGTGATGTCCGTTGCTTTCTCCCCTGATGGGAAATACATCGTGTCTGGGTCGGCCGACAAGTCGGTCATTCTATGGAAGACAGCCACTGGAAACATCCAGCACAAACTGAAGGGGCATTCAGATTGGGTGAAGTCCGTTGCATTCTCGCCTGATGGGGGGCGTGTAGCGTCGGGCTGTTATGACTCCCCTGTGCGGATATGGAATGCAACTACCGGGAAAGTAGAGCATATACTCACTGGCCATTCACATTGGGTGCGCTGCGTTTCCTTCTCTCACGATGGATCACGTCTTGTGTCTGGCTCGCGTGACCACTCAATCCGGATATGGAATACGATCACCGGAGCAATAGAGCGTTCATTGGAGGGTCAATCACGCTGGGTGACCTCGGTTGTGTTCTCATCCAATGGCGCGAACGTCGTGTCTGGCTCGTACGACGACTCAGTCTGTATATGGGACACTACCACAGGTGATTCGACACCACTTCTTGAACGTGAATCCTTCCAATTCTCAGATGGAGGCATGGTTGCACATGTCCTCCCTGGCCAATTTCATCTCTTTCCTGCCGGGGACCCGCAGATCTTCATCTCACCCAGTTGGGACTGGATTCTGGCTGACTTGCCACTGAGATCTTGTTGGATTCCCCTTGATTACCGCAATTTTTATACACATGCCTTCTCTTCCTCAAAAGTGTGCTTTGGATACCAATCTGGTTGCATTGTGATAATTGATCTCAAGCCTATACATCAGTAGCACAACATAGTATAACTAGTGATCAGGTGATATGAGGTTTGTTGAATATTTGTAACTATTAGTGCCTTGTTTTTTGATTGCATCCTTGTATTCCTATAACATCAGCAATTAAATAAGATAAATCACAGCATAAATGAACAGGTCTGCAGACAGACTGAGAAGAAATGTAAACTCATGTGCAGGAGGCCATTCAGGCAACCCCAGCAAGAATAGCAATTTTGGACAACAAATTTTGGAAACATATGCCAGTATAGCTTCCTGCATGGCTTCCTGCAGAGATGATTTAAGGAAGACTGCCACATCTAGTGGATGGACAGCACTGTCAAGTACACATACCGAGACCCATTATTTTGGCAGTGCCAACCGAGCAACCATTCTACATCCACATCCAAGTGTCCATGCCGCATGCATATCACTTGGTATGCTGGTCTCGTCTTGGCACATTCCACCACCCACACAACTACTCCTCACCCCTCGGTCCGTCTCACCTCGGGACTCCCTGTCCTTGTTCTATCCTCAATCACAGCCCTTGTTTTATAGTCGAGCACTTCCTATTGTCCTATCCTTGGTCACACTTCTATTATCCTATCCTTCATTGTTTTATCCCCGTTTTATATTCCTTCATTCTAATTTTACTCGTTGTGGACAATAACCACATGCTCTGCATACCTTGTTGTTCTACATTCCTTATTCCACATGTCGCTTCTTAAACCTATATAAGTAGGACATGCATGTACATATTTCCTCATTCTGGGTATCAACTAGGCTTAGGCCCTTCTACCTTCTTCCCCTCTGTTAAGTCCTCAACTTGGGGAGGCATCATCAGCATCCTCCCAAGTATCTGTCTGTTGCAAATTGGTGGCTATAAGAGCAACCTAAGCAGGTGTTCTACCTCTGGGGCAGCGCACTGGCGAAGGGGGATCCAAAGAGAAAACTCTAGGGAACCCTTTGCCCACTGACTACTATATATAAGCACCATTGCTATGGCGCTCCATGCTCTACCAGGCATCACCCTCTATACCAACTGGGAAGTTCCACCAGGGCCTCGACACTGAGAACGAATGACGAAAGGGGAGCCAAGGGTTATAGTCGACCCTTCTGAAGGGTACTCGCCAACAGGGATGATGGTTCGGTGCGTGGTATGCTCGGTACTGCCGTGAGTGGGTCAAACGGACCTCGGTCAGTGGGTGTGGAGTATGGGTGGGTCAGCGCTGGTCAGGGTTCATGATCGGGGGTTCCCCTGACATCACCCCCCATCTAGAATGTGGTGTCCCCGACGCATTAATCCCCATGGGCAGGACTGGTGTGTGGGATCTAAAGGCGGACACATCCAAGGTGCGGATTCGGCGTGGGGCACCCGGGTGTAGATGGTAGAAGTTGGCGATAAGGTCGGGGGCCCAGACATTGCTTTCGTTCTCCCTTGAATTCTCTTCATAGCCATAACCTTTCCATTTGATAAGGAATTGTAGTCGATTCGCTCTCATCTGGCTGTCGAGTACTTGTTCGACTTTGAAGTGTTCCTCTTCGTCGATGAGAATCGGTTGCGGTAGGAGGGGCTGTCGCCTACCTGGGATGGGGTCTGCTGGGGCTGGGGTGAGTTTAACGACAGGGAAGACTGGGTGAAGATGGCTTAAGGTCTTCGGGAGATGAAGTCGGTATGCGTGAGACCCCACTTGTTCCTCCACAAGATAGGGGCCGAGTCGCCTGTGTGCTAGTTTCTTGGACGGCCAACTGGTGCGAATATCGCTAGTGTCGAGGTACACCTTGTCACCCAGGACGAATGTCGGTGTCGGCTGGTGCCTACGGTTGTAATAAGTCGCCATATCATCCTTTTCCTTTACCAGGGCTGCCTTTGCTTCCGAAAGTGCTCCCTCCATCCGCTCCTTGAACTCGTTTATGGACTCGAGGCACGATGGGGGTTGGTGTGGTTTAAATCCCATCTGCGGGTGTCTACCTGTGTCTAGCAAGAAGGGGGACTCATGGGTCGAGGCATGAACGTGGTTATTGTACTGGAATTTGGCTAGGGGTAGGAGGTCATCCCAGTCGTCTTGCCTCTCGTGGTTCACTCGTTCGGTCTGACCATCTGTCTGCGGGTGGTAGGCCATAGAGGCTGCCAAGCAAATGCCTAGCAAGCGGTAGAGCTCCTGCATGAACTCACGGACAAACTGCACTCCTCAGTCAGACACCACCACCCTCGGCAACCCGTGCAGCTTCCAAACATGGTGTAGGAAGAGTTGTGCTGCCCCAGCCACCGTTACTGTTGTGTGGGTTGGTATGAAGTGTGCCCGTTTTGATACTGAGTCTACCATGTTCATCACTGCGTCGTACCCATGCACATCGGGGAGCTCCACTATGAAGTCTACACTTATGGTATCCCACCCTGTCTCGGGGATTGGGAGTGGGTGGAGTTCCCCGACCAGTCGTTGCCTCTGGACCTTCGTTTGTAGGCACAGGTCGCATGTCTTGGTGTACTTGCCGATGTATCAAGACATGTGAGGCCACCAGTAGTTTTGGGAGACAAGTTCAAGGGTCTTCCAGCGACCGGGATGCCCAGCAACCTTGGAGTCGTGGTGATAGGCTACTATCTGTTGCCAGAGGCCTCCCACGTCTGGAACGTATGCCTTCCCCCAGAAGGTCAACAACCCATTGGCCTCCGCCCATTCAGCCAAAACCAACGACCTCCCTCTTGCTTCCCACAGTTTCCTTACCACCTCTGCTACTTCGTCCTCTAGTGTCCCTCCGGTCAGCACCCTCTTCAATTCTCAGGCAATCCCTCGCTCTTCCCCCTCCAGTGCCACTCCTTCTAGGGCCCATATTGTGAACAGCTCCGGTTGGAGAAAGACTAGGTCTCTATTGTTGCCCATGCCTGATCCATGGTCTGACCGACGCGAAAGCACGTCGGACTTCCCCATCGCTACTCTGGGTCTGTGCCGCAGGTCAAAGTTGAAACGTGAGAGGTAGAGGGACCAGCAAGCTTGTCGCCAGTTCAACTTCTTCGAAGATCAGAAGTATTCTAGGTTCTTGTGGTCAGTCCAGATCTCGATGCGGTGTTCAGCGCCCTCCAGGAAGTGTCTCCACTCCTCCAATGCCCGGATGATAGCGAGCATCTCCTTATTGTAGATCTCGTAGTTCCTCTCCACTGGGGAGAGGCTCTTCGAGTAAAAGGCGATCGGGTGCCACTTGCCATCCTCACACGACTGCTGCAAAAGGACCGCCCCCATGGCTACATCAGAGCTGTCCGCTTCTACTCAGTAGGGGTGGGTATCGTCGGCAAACCCGAGGATAGGCATTGTCGTGAACTTCATCTTGAGTCCTTCGAAGGCTGCCCGTTCCTTGTCTCCCTACTTCCACTTTGTGTCCTTCTTCACAAGTTCGAACAATGGCCTGGCGTGGTGCGAGAATCTCTCGATGAACCTCCGATAGAAATTGGCAAAGTCCAGGAAGGCCTGCACCTCTTTCCGGTTTGAAGGAGTCGGCCAACCCATGACTCTTTCCACCTTGATAGGGTCCATTTCCACCTTGCCATGAGATATAATGAGGCCCAAGTACTCGATCCTGGTCCGTTCAAACTCACACTTCTCCGGCCAAAGGTAGAGTTTGTAGGCCCTTAGTCGTTCAAGGACCTCCCAAATGACTTGTCGATGCTCTTCGAGAGTCTTAGTGAACATGAGGATATTATCCAGGTACACACACACGTGTCTCTTCATTATGAGGTCCTGGAAGATGTCATTCATCATGGTCTGGAACATCGCAGGGCTATTAGTGAGGCCGAAGAACATGACCAGGGGCTCAAACAATCCCCGGTTTGTGTGGAATGCCACCTTCCACTTGTCTCCCTCTTTAATCCATACATTATTGAACCCCCATCGCACATCCAACTTGGTAAAGTACTTGGCTCCTTGAAGTTGTGCAATGAGCTCTGAGATGATAGGAAGGGGGTACCGGTTCTTCACTGTTACCGCATTGAGTACCCGATAGTCCTGGACCAGCCGGAGGGAGCCGTCTTTTTTCTTGATGAAGAACACGGGGCTTCTCATGGGGGATTTCGAGGGGCGGATGTGTCCTGTATGCAGGTTCTCCCATAAGAACTTGTCCAGTTCTCGCTGTTCGCTCGGAGAGAGAGGGTACACTTTACAGGCCGAGAGTTTTGCTCCAGGCTCCAATTCAATCGCGTGGTCCCACATCCTCTGCTTGGGGAGAGAATTGAAGGACTCCTTCTCGAAGAGGTCATTAAAGTCTTGGAGATAGGGCGGGATTGTCCCTTTCTCTTTGGGAGGGGTACTCCGGAGCACCCGTTCGGCCAATTGCTGCGCAGTTGTGGCGGCCGCAATGGTAGCAATTGGAACGTCCAGGGAGGCCATGGTCGCGAAAAGGCGATCACCTGGTTCGAGGAAGGGCACACTATCGTTGATACCTTTGTAGTCTTCCGACTCGTCAGTCATCATGCCTGGTAAGGGGCTGGTCCAAAGAGTCCAAACTGCCATTTCCTCCCAAGGTTCTTTCTCTAGCTTAACCCGGCAGGTGTGGCATTGGGCAGAGCACCGGCTTAGCGTGACTTCTTGCATATGCCAGTTGACTTTGGGGTTATGATTGCAAAGCCAGGGATAGCCAAGGATCATGTTGTGCTTCCCCAGATTGGTCACAGCAAACATGGCCCGTTCCGAGTGGTCTTGGTAGCGTAAGATCACATCGACAATGTGTTGGATTGCTCCTTCCTCGTTTGGGGTACCATCGACATTGTACACTGGTGCAGGTCGAGTTAACGGGCGCAAGTTCAATCTTTCGGCAATCGCAAACTTCCGGTCTATGAACAGTCCCGTAGCTCCGCTGTCTAGTAGGGCGGTTACTCCCTTAACCTCGGTGGTGTTGGTAGTCTGTATCTCTACCTTGAGGTTTAGGCAATTCGGCAAGGGGGTGGAAGCCACTACATAATGTTTCAGGAGACTGCGTTCCCAATGTTTCAACCTAGGAAGGGGGGATGGTGGTTTCAGTGGAGTTGGTTTAGGAGTGTCTGTATCGCTTATGGCTGAGGCATCATCGTCTGAATCCCGAGTTGTATTCTCCATATCAGAGTCTATAGACAGAGCAGCAAAGCAATTAAACAAGGGCAGCGAGGGCATGTCCTTCACATGCTGCCTTGGGCAAAATCCCTCAAATCCACATCTTCAACCTCCCCGGCCTCGTTGGTATTTCGAAGGTCCGCGGAGACCATCCAGTACTCTAGCATCTCTTCACGCTCTTCTGCCGTCATGAAATGCACATCATATGCCTGAGGGCAATCTTGGGTGAAGTGGCCGGCCTTGCCACATCATCGGCACGTGAGTGGCAGAGGATACCACTCCCTGGTTGCATCAACGTCCATCGGCGCAGGCCCAAGGGGTGGCATCAGGGGAATGAAGACTGATGATGTTCTAGGGGGAGCAGGTGCTGCTTGCTTGGTCGAGGGTTCAATGGGCTTTTGGCTAGGCTGTGGCGCTGAGGCGTGTAGTGATGGGAATCGAGGCCCCTGAAAGGCTTCGTTCGCTGTGTGTGTGAGGGCCACCACTCGCGCTACAGTGTACCATGCCGAGATGTCATCATCCTTCGGTCTCTTGTCTAGCATCAGCATGATGCGACTTTGGATAGTGGGGTCAAGGCCTCGCCAAAACTTCATGACGATGGACCGTCCATCCATGTATTCGGCCTTTCTGACTAAGTCTTCAAATTGGTTGATATACTCGTCAACCGAACGCTTGCCTTGGTGGTACTGGCCCAACTCTAATTGGTCTAATTGGTTTGCTGCCTCAGTCGCCTTGTGCAGGAGGTAGAAGTATTCCCGAAAGGCTTCTGCAAAGGCCTTCCAGTTGGCATAGAGCGGTCTGTCTGTTTTTGCTTCATGTGTGAACACTCGGCTAGAGAAGGTCGCTGCTCTTCCCGTCTTCATAAAGGACAGTGCCTAGAGGATCTGAGACTACTCATTGGGAAAATTGGCAGCACAGATGCTGAGGTACAAGGTGCAAGACTGCATGAACGCACGCCCGTGCGAACGGTCACCATCGAACTTAGAGGGCTTGGCAGGTTCTACCATTCGTTTCGTGGGCTGCCAAATGTGGGTCTGGAGGCCTGCCACTAGATTTGTCGTGGTTGCCTGTAGCGCGTTCAGCCTCGTCTCTAGGTCCTGCTGTCAGGGGACAACCCTCTCCGAGTCCTGACGACAAGTCCGAGGTCCTATCTCGGACTCCACCGAAACTCCGAGGATGAGAGACCAGAGTCCGAAAGACCACTGATGTTAGAGGATGACTCTCTCCAAGTCCGAGGTCCTATCTCGGACTCTCTCCAAGTCCGAGGACCTATGTCGGACTCTCTCCAAGTCCGAGGTCCTATGTCGGACTCTCTCCAAGTCCGAGGTCCTATCTCGGACTCCTCCCAACTCCGAGGTCCTATCTCGGACTCCTCCCAACTCCGAGGCCAGGAGACCCAGGTCCGAGGGACCACCGAGCGGGAGATAGGAATGGTCTTAGTGTGATGACTGGAACCAGGAATAGGCGCCTATGTTGATTTATAAGCTAGTGCACAGACCACTTACATAAAGGGTATAAAAGAGGTTCACCAGCAGCGGAGATCCTTAGACTTTCCTCTTCGGATTTCCCCTGCTTAGGTGAGAGCCCTACATGTACTTTAGGTAGTAGCTGTAATTAAACTTCGGATTTCCCCTGCTTAGATCTGAGAAGCCTGTGGGTAGGCTCTGGGTTCGAGTCCCATAGTCAGGCCTAGGAGGACGTCCAGGGCTGGGTGGTGTCCCGCTGGTTCCAGCCTCCGGCAGTCGAGACCAGTTCCGAGAGGGTTGCCCTTACACCTGCTTCTCTCTTCTTTCTCTTAGTAACTCCTGTTCTATACCGGCCAGTCGTTCCAATAACTCCTGGGCCGACGGCAAGTCCATGGAGAGTAATGTTTTTGTAGGTGAATGAGGAGGGGCTGCCGCTGTCACTATTTCCGAAGAAATTCAATTCGGAGTCGTACGAAGGGGCAGCCGGTTCTCGAAGGAGAGAGTTTTCTACTGTAAGGGCAACCTAAGCAGGCATTCTACCTCTGGGGCGGTGCACTGGCGAAGGGGGATCCAAAGATTTAGTATGGTACCTAATACATGGGGGCTAGCCTACCTGGCGAAGGGGGATCCAAAGAGAAAACTCTAGGGAACCCTTCGCCCACTGACTACTGTATATAAGCACCATCGCTATAGTGCTCCATGCTCTACCGGGCATCACCCTCCATACTGACCAGGAAGTTCCGTCAGGGCCTCGACACTGAGAACGAATGATGAAAGGGGAGCCAAGGGTTATAGTTGACCCTTCTGAAGGGTACTCGCCAACAGGGATGATGGTTCAGTGCATGGTACACTCGGTACTGCCGTGAGTGGGTCGAACGGACCTCGGTCGGCGGGTGTGGAGTACGGGTGGGTCGGCAGGTGTGGAGTACGGGTGGGTCAGCGCTGGTCGGGGTTCATGATCGGGGGTTCCCCTGACAGTGGCATGCATGGCAAGTAGGGCACAATGCACGAGTACATTGAAGCTAACACCACTACTCTTGGCCTGCAGGACTTGGCCATTGTCCACCTGACAACCTTTGGCAGTACCAAAGTCCTTCAGTACCCGAAGCTTGATAAGTACAGAGGCAGAATCCTTTGTTATCTAGTTCTCTCAAGTTGGCTTGTAATGAAGATGGTGAGTGGGTTGCTAGTCATAATATCAAGGATAACCTGATGAATGTTTCTTCTATTTGTGATTGACATTATTTATCCATGGTGTCTTTAACAATAGTACAATAAATCCCTTGTTTGTTTTCACACGATCCTTCCAGGATTGATGATCATAGAGCAGAATTGCTCAAGTAAATAATTGAGATGAGCAATGTCAGGTTTGTTCATAAGGTAACTGTAGATTACTGATTGGATGCTCAGGTTAGTTAGAGAAAGCATTTTAGATATTGTAGGGACAATGTGGCATTTTTTGCAACAATCCTGAGTGAAACTGCACCTTCCTTTCCAACTGGGAGCATGGACCTGGGACGTCCATTTGTTCACCTTCCCCACCATCAGGTGTCGGGTGTTATGAGGCTAGGGGGAAACTGGCTAATGTCTCTCATCAGGAGGTTTGATATGTG
>QLPG01018345.1:0-17310 GCA_003314385.1 Gomphus sp. MG54 | reverse complement strand
CCTTTTCGACAACACCCTTTCGGCAGTCCCGAAGTCCGTCAGAATCCGGCTCCTGACACTTTGTAAGAACATCCGCTCCATTCTGAATCCCAGGGATGTGCGAAGTGCATATTTGTTTAGATCGGATGAGATCACATATGAAATGCCAGCAAATATCGATATGTTTGGACCTGCTGTGAAACACCGGGTTATCTGATAAGGCAACTGCACCAGTATTATCTGAAAGAATCAGAGTAGGGTCGTTGAGCGATATGAATAGTTCTCTGCTCAGCTGTCTAAGCCATATGGCCTCTTGGCATGCTGCTCTTAATGCATAGTATTCAGCTTCAGTGGTGGAGAGAGCCACTGAAGTCTGCTTTTTGTATTTCCAAGTGATGGGTCCTCTGGCGAGCATGAACGAGTATCCTCCAGTCGATTTTCGATCACGTGAGTCCTCAGCATAGTTCACATCACAGTAATCCCACAATGTCACGTGGTCTTGTTCCATGACTCCCGCCTTTGGTTCTCGCCGATACATGACACCACATTCTACTGTTCCTTTGAGATATCGCAAGACTCTCTTCCCGGCATTCTAATCATGTTGGGTAGGACTTTTGTTGGATTGTGATAGGTACTGGGTGATGTACATGATATTGGGTGATGTACATGATATTGGGTCATGTACACATTGCTGTGTAAGTGAGAGATCCAGTCAAAGCTTGATATTCTCTGACATTGTTGTAAGGTGCTTCATCAATTGCTTAAAGATGAGAGCCTTTGTCAACAGGGGTCACAACAGGATTGGACCCAGACATGCTGAATTTCTCAAGAAGGCTGTTGATGTATTCTGATTGCAAGAGCTTCAGTGTCCCAAGGTGAGTATCCCTAGTCACCAGGATCCCCAGTACTTTGAAAGGTTTTGATGTGTCCTTCTCTTTGATTTTATAGAATTTTTGAATTCCTGCTTTCAATCTGGACTCCTCTCCCTTGCTTGAGCAGATCCCAGTCACATCATCTACGTGAGTGTCAATTGCCGTGAATTTGTTCTTGGAAGCACTTATAAACACCCCTGTATCACTGCCCAAAGGAGTAAGCCCCAGTGATTGTAATTTTCCTTCAAATTCCTCTCTCCAGGCACAGGCCACTTCTGATAGGCTGTACAATGCCTTGTTTAGCTTCCCAACTTTTCCTGGTTTCTGGTACCCTTCTGGAAATCGTATGTATATGTCATGGTCGATAGTGCCATGAAAGTAAGCTGAGTTGACATCCCAGGCAAACACATGCAAATTCTTGAGGGTCGCAAGTGCGAGTAGTATTTGCAGCGATGATATTTGTGAAACAGGTGTGAATATGTCACTTAAGGCAATGTTTGTTGTTTGCTGATCTCCCCTGACCACCCATCTTGAATGGAATCTTAGGCCTCCATCCTCGAGGTTTTTGATAGTATCGACCCACATGCCTGGTAAGATCTCTGTACCATCAGGTATGTCCTTTTCATCAATCTCAGTCCATGTGTTCATCTCTCTGAGTTTTGATAGCTCGTAGTCCATGGCTTCACTCCAAGACTTCCCCTCTGGTAGATACAGGGCTTCCTTGTGTGAGTGCGGTATTTTATGTTCTTTGAGTCACTTTCAGTGGAAACCTTTGTCATTAATATCTGGTCAGTACCCCCCTGATTTCTTATACGCTCTGACCTCCTCAATGCCTCTGTTCCCCAGACTTCCTCTGATGTTTTCCTTTTCTTTACTCTATCTTCATCGACTCCCTGAACTGCTTCAGCAGTTCCTTCTTTCACAGATTCATTCTTTTCCTTGACAACACTTGTTTCTGGGAATACCAACCCCTGGTCGCCTTGATCTCCTATCTATGTGACACCTGTGGTATGTTCCTTCCGAAAAAATTGTGTTTCATGATCTTAGCTTCTTCTTGTCCTTGTCGACTACAATATAGAGTGAGTCTCCTTCAAATCCTAATAAGCGGCACTCCTTCTCCTTATCTTCCAATTTGGTGCGTGTTTCATCTGGTACCTTGACAAAACATTTAGATCCAAAAACTCTTAGATGGCTTATGGATGGCACCTCTCCAAAGACCTTTTCAAATGGGGTAATGTTGCCAGGTAGGATACTAGTTGGACATCTATTCCAGATATAGACTTGGGTGGAGATTGCTTCTCCCCAAAGATTGTTTCCAAGCTGTGAGTCTTTTAGCATAGTCCTTGCACCTTCAATGATTACTTGGTTTCTTCTTTCTGCTCTCCCATTCAATTCTGGTGTATGAGGAATGTATGTGACCAAGCAGATTTCTCTGTCCCGGCAATGGGATGTCAGTGCATTGTTTATGAACTCCCCTCCATTGTCTGTTTTAAAGGTATGAATACATTTCTGGAACTTTGCTTCGATGGACTTATCCAAGTCAATCATTACTTTAGCTGCATCACTCTTGTGCTTTAGATTGAATGCAAAACCAAAACTGGAGTAGTCATCGCTGATTATCAAGGAGAACCTAGCATGTGTCCATCAAGCTTCGGGTATTATAGGGCCAATAAGGTCAGCATGAATGGTCCCAAATAGGCGAGTGTCCCATTCTTCTTTGCTCACAAATGGTTTTTCATCCATCTTTCCATATATTCAGTCTTCGCAGACTCCAAGTAACTCATTGTTTGTGACATCCAATCCTTTGACAATATTGCTCTTGACCATTTGTTTGAGCATGGTGTCCCCTAGATGGCCCAACCTTCGATGCCAAGTGTATAGGTCAGTTGCATCACCATCTCTCTTTACTGCAGCCATGATTGTATTCCCAGGGAGCACGATCTTCATGGTGAGTTCATATAACTCTCCACCGAGTGATGCCTCTGCGTAAGTTTCCCCGCCTTTTGTGAATCTTGCCATCGGCACTTGGTACATGCATAACTTGGGTAAGTTGTATCCTAGTTGTTGTTCCTGGAGATTCAACATTGGCTATGATATCTCCTTCACCTATAGCTTGAACTTCATTCTTGCCAAATGCATTAATTACTCAGTTGGTGTCATATTTTTGATAGGTGGTGAAATCTTCTTTATTAGGACTGACATGAACAGTGGCTGCAGAGTCGACGATCCAAACATTAGGTTTTCCATTTTGACCATACGTCCATACAATTGGTGTGTCAGACACTGTCTTGACTGTATTAGATATCTTCTGATCCCTTTTTTCTTTGTACCAGTCTGGGAATTGTCCTTCCTGGCCACCTCCCTTTGTCCAACACTTGGGTTTGATATGCCCAATTTTTCCACAGTTGTTGCACTTCAATGACAACCTCCCGCTAGCTTGGAATACTACATTGGAATCTTTATTGGTTTGGCTGTATCCTTGTCTCCTGCTCCACTCGGTTTGTAGTCTGGATATAATTGCTGCAGGATCTAAAACTCCAACCAGAGAGCCCAGAACTGGATCCCATGAGGGAGAAGGCATCAATAAGGTAATTATACCTGCAAATCAGGAATCTGGTATGTGTATTCCTAGTCCTCCAAAGTGCTCCCTCAACCGCTGAAGTTCTGCTAGATGTGCAGGCAAAGATTCTGCTCCTCCTTCAAGGAATTTCTTTGAGAAGAGTCTGTTTTCAGCAAGGTTTTGAGCAATTGGATCAGCTTGTGCGTATCTTTGCAACAGGCTGTCCCAAGCCTTTTTTGATGAATCACAATCTAGGCCTGCCTGTACATTTGGAACAATATTCAAAAGGATTGTTGAGAGGGCTTGAGCATCTATTTCCTCCCATTCAGCTAGCTTATCAGCGTCGGTATTTTTAGGCTTGGCTTTAGTTCCTGACACATATGGCCATAGTTTTGCCCCCTTCAGGTAAGCCACCATACGTGTTTTCCAAAAATTTTAGTTGGAACCATTTTCATCCAACTGTTCAGTTTCATCATACCAGAGTACCTTGAAGGAGTCAGGCATCTGTACGAAGAGTTCAAGTTTCAGTGTCAAATTTGAGGTGAGTTTCTGTTATTTGTTTAGTTAAGGCTGGGGCCCATAGCCTGTCAAATTCTAGACACAAGAGTAATTCATACTTCTGCTCTAAAGTCTCATGTATTCATAGTAAATACCTAGACACAAGAGTAACTATGGAATAACAGTAAGTCTAGATGAAGTTAAATATATAAAGAAGCACTTACTTCAGACTTCCGCTCTAAAGTCTGAAGTAGTGCTATCTGAACGGTTTGTACTTATAAGAAATGAAACAAAAGGAAAGAAACAAAAGACAATGTGACAATGGGAAAGAAACATTGGAAAGTCCACAGTGCCACTTGCAGGTAATGGAACAAAGGAAAGAATGAAGATTGTCCACCATGCCACACTTGGACAATTGAAATGAGAAAGGAAGGTCTGGACTGACTGTTAAAATCTCAACACTATGTACATGCATTTGCTACTTATATAGGCTAAGAGGCAGAATGTGGAATAAGAGTGGCATAAGACATGGAGAAAAGAATAAGGTATGGAGACCATGTGGAGGTATTGCCTACAGCGATCTAGAATAGAACAATACGAGAGTAAGACAATGAAATATGACCGATAATAAACAAGTAAGATTGTGAGGAAAAATAGAACAATAGAGGGTGGCCAAATATAAAACAATAGGGCCGTGACCGAGTGACAACAAATAGTGAATGTCCCAAGGGTAAATGGGCAAGGGGAGAGACAGGGAGTAGAAGAAAAATAAAGAATAGGAGGGTGGGGTAGGGATAATGAACCAAATGATGAACCGAGTGTACCGAGCTGAGACCACCCACTGGTGAGGGATGATATGGGTAAGGGTCAGTTGGTCAGTACTGCCAAGTAAATCAGAGCATGGTATCATGGTCATGACAGTATCCTCCCTCTAGTGGCCGAACCCATGAAGCCGATAGGCAGTGTGAGGTTAGTGAGTATGGGTGGGGGCTGGAAGAGACAACTGTTTTGTAAGACAGAGGGGGCTGTGAATAGAGATGGGTGGTGGAGGCCCCCTAGGCTAAGTGGTGCTTTGTTGTGCTTGTGATAGCCTGTTAAGATGGAAGGGCTTTGTCAGAAATCGGTGGGTTGGGTTAGCCGATCTTGGCATAGGTTGGTGACCTTGCCTAGGTTCAAGGTGGTTTCAGAAAAGGTTCAGGAGAGAGGGCAGAGTAGGATAGAGGAAAAGAAGAGAGAAGAAGAAAAAGAAGGGATCCAGTTTTGGTAGAGACCGAATGAGGAATGGATTAAAAAAGAAAAAAAATGGAAAATGGTAGGGGAGAGGAGGCATATAGGAACCCTTAATTGGGTTCCAGAGGCCACAGGCCTGGCTTATCAGGGTAGGCAAGGTGGAATTCTGCTACAATCTCGGGAGCGTTACTGAGTTCGGTTGCTAGTAGCCAAGATGTTTCATCTTCAGTGCCTTTGTAACCTGTCCAACAAACAAGGTAGAGCAGGGGGGTAAGGCCTGCATCTTTGGTCAGTTTTTGAGTCAAGGATTTCGGCTATTTCATACTTGATTTCCCCATCGATTTCAACAGGGGGAGATGGAGGCTGAACTCAATTGGGTATGGTATTAGGGGTAGAGGGTTCGAGTATCGAAATGTAGAAGACCGGGTGTACTGTTCTCATAGAGTTGGGTAGATGGAGGGTATAGGAATGGGTACTGACTCGAGCTATTACTTTGAAGGGGCCGAGATATTTCTCTGCCAGTTTCTTGGAGGGTCAAGTGGTACAGAAAAACTGAGCTTTAACAAATACTAATGATCCGACTGGGAATTCGGGAGTGGCAAGTCTATGAGAATCTGCTGAGACTTGATATTGTGATTGGGTGTGGCTGATTTGTTATTTCAGAGCTCCGTGGAGTTGGTTTAGGTCTATGGCAAACTTGTGCACTCGAGAGGAGGCAAGATTGTGTTTGGGGTGTACGGTGAGGTTCGGGTGATGTCCCTTGTTGGTGAAAAAGGAAGAGATGCCCATGGTGGCTGTCAAGTACATGTACTGAGACCCAATTGTTTGGCACTGCCGACCAAGCAACAATCCTATATCCACAACCAAGTATCCATGCCGTATGCATAACACTTGGTACACCCATCTTGGCTTGGCACGTCCACCATCCACACTCCCCAACTTCACCCTTCGGTCCATCTCCCCTCGGGACTTCCTGTCCTTGTATTATCCTTGGTTGGGTCTCCATTGTTTTATACTCGGCCACTCCCTATTGTCCTATCCTTGGCTAGGTCTTTATTATCTTATCCCTTATTGTTTTATCCCCGTTTGCATTCCTTCATTCTAATTTTATCCATTGTGGACAATAGCCACATGCTCTGCATATCTTGTTGTCCCACATTCCTTATTCCACATGTTGCTTCTTAACCTATATAAGTAGGACATGCATGTACATATTTCCTCATTCTGGGTATCGACTAGGCTTAGGCCCTTCTACCTTCTTCTCCTCTGTTAAGTCCTTGACTCAGGCTGGCATCATCAGCATCCCCCCGAGTATCTGTCTGTTGCAAATCCAGTGGAATGCATGGCAAGTAGGGTGCAACGCATGAGCACGTTGAAGCCAACACCACTACTGTTGGCCTGCAGGACTTGGCCATAGTCTGCCCGACCTTTCGCCAACACCCCTTGGCAGTACCAAAGTCCATCAGTACCCGAAGCTTGACAGTGGCATTTGGAGCGTTATTATAGGTGAATTCAGCTAGTGGCAACAGTTCGGACCAATTGTCCTGTTGGTAGTTGCAGTACACTCAAAGGTACTATTCCAGGGTCTGGTTTACTTGTTCAGTTTGGCCATCAGCTTCTGGGTGGTAGCCTGAGGTGAAGTGTAGGTGCATGTCGAGAGCTTTTCCAAGTGATCTGAAGAAGTGGGAGACAAACTCGCTTCCACAGTCAGATGTTATATGACTTGGTTAGGGAATGGCACAGGTCACCCATGGGTCAAATGTGGGTGACCTGCACCTGACCCATGGGAAACCCAAACCTGTCAACCCATGGGTTTTTTCCCACGGGTCGACGGGTGTCGGGTGTGTGGTGCACCCACATGCCTGCGGTGCATTTGTGCTAACATGAACGTGCTGACATGGACGCATTGTATGTGCACATGCGAACGCACTGTACATGCAAGTGCCGACACGAACGTGTTGTATGCGTGCATGTACGGCTCGTTGGTGTTGGCATATGTGTGTCATACGGTGCAGCGCATGTGTCGTTTGCATGTGCATGTCGTATGTGTGTGCAGCATGTGTGTGTCATATGCACGTGCGTGTCGTATGCGCACATGTACAACAGGAGCAAGTGGCCGGTTGGGTATCGTACGCATGCGCATGCACGTGTACATGGTTGACGCGCCGGGTTGGGGCAGGTCACGGGTGCTCTGGGCTTGACCCGCACCCGCACCCAAGGGCACCCGACCCGGTGACCCGTGCAGGTTGGCCAAACCTGTGCTATTCCCTAGACTCGGTACACCATTCTTGGAGAAGATGTGAAGTACAAACAGTTTAGCCAATTCAGAAGAAGTGATTGTATTGACTGTAGGAATGAAGATACTCTGTTTGGTGAGTCTGCAAACTATCACTAGTATTGACGTGAAACCTGAAGACTGGGGGAGTTGTTCAATAAAATCCATGGATATGGAATTCCATGGTCATTTTGGGAATGGGAAGTTGCTTTAGGAAGCCATAGGGTTTGTGATGCTGCAATTTCAAACGCATACATATGGTGCAAGATTTGCAGAAGTCAATGACCGAGGTGCATAAGTGTCAAGTACATGTACCGAACTCTGGTAATTTGGCAGTGCCGACTGAGCAGCCATCCTATGTCCACGTACAAGTGTCTATGCCGCATGCAAAGTCACTTGGTACGCCGGTTTTGGCTTGGCACATCCACCACCCATACTCCTCATCCTTTGATCCCCCTTACCTTGGGACTTCCTGTCCTTGTTTTATCTTTGGTCACAACCATTGTTTTATAGTCAGGCACTCTCTATTGTCCTATCCTTGGTCACATTTCTATTATTCTATGTTTTATTATTCTATTTCTGTTTGCATCCCTTCATTCTAATTTTACTCATTGTGGACAATACCCACATGCTCTGCATACCTTGTTGTCTCACATTCCTTATTCCACATGTTGCTCCTTAAACCTATATAAGTAGGGCATGCATGTACATATTTCCTCATTCTGGGTATCGACTAGGCTTAGGCCCTTCTACCTTCTCCTCCTCTGTTAAGTCCTCTACTCAGGCCAGCATCATTGGCATCCTCCCGAGTACCCTGTCTGTTGCAAATCAGTGGCACGCACAGAAGAGTAGGGTGCAACGCACGAGTATGTTGAAGCCAAAGCCACTACTCCCAGCCTGTAGGACTTGGCCGTTCCCATTCAACATCTTAGCATTCCCAAAGCTTAACAGTAAGCCTGGCCAGATGTATTCATGCCAGACCAGGGCTAGTGTTTTGTTTTGACCGAAATGTCCTGAGAGGACATGGTCATGCTTGTATTGTAGAATGCATAATCTGAGGTTGTTTGCATTGGGGATGTAGATACAGTTGTCTAACCGAAGGAAACTGTCTGGAGTTTGCATCCATCTTGGGTTTGGCATTTCATGAGTGCCAAGATGGGGCATTGCCATAGGGTCGGTTGGGAGCGCTGAACATATATTGGAGTGGAATGATGAGTTGTGTAGCTCGAAGGGATTCCACTAATTGAGTAGTTGTAAAAATCAGTTGGAGGTTTTGAGGGTTGATGGTGCCATAGTTATTACCCCCCTCTTTAGGGTAGACATCCCATCGTCTAGTTAAAGTGTCGGGTTTTGTACTGAGTTTGCTGGGACAGAAATGGATAGTGATGTTGAATTGGCAGAGGTATTCAAACCATTGCACCTGTCTTCGTGTCAGGATTTTAGTAGTGGAAAAATATTCGAGGTTCTTGTGGTTGGTGATGGCATCCATGGGGTTGGCAGAGCCTTCCAGGTAGTGCTGCCATCACTTGAACACCTCAAAGATTGCTAAAATTTCCTTGTCATGAACATCATAGTTTAGCTTGGAAGCGGTAAAGGTGTGGGAATGAAAAGCGACGGGATGAATCTTGCCTTCAGAATTGATAATGGAAAGAATGGCTGCAGGGCATAATCTGAAGCATTGGTTTCTACGACCAGGGGTAGGTCAGGTTCCCAGTGATGCAGGATGGGTGCTGAGGTAAAGGCTGTTTTGAGCAGGTCAAAAGACTTTTGACTGTCCTTGGTCCAAGCCCATGACATGCCTTTATGTGTCAGCCAAGTAAGGGGTATAGTCATGTCTGAATAGTTAAAGATGAAGTGATGGTAGAAATTGGCAAAACCTAGGAAGGATTGGATGTCCTTGACTTTCCTCGGTTTGGGCCATTCACAGATGGTTTTGACCTTATCATCAGACATGGTGAGGCCATGAGTACATAGGATGTAGCCGAGGAATTCAACCATGTCTTTGTGCCATTCACATTTACTAGCTTTGGCAAATAACCCGTTTTTTCTGAGTCAACAGAGCACCTCTCGAATATGGTCTCGATGTTCTTTGAGTGAGGTCTGAATAAATTAGTATGTTGTCTATATAGGCAACAGCACAATGGTCTATCAGGTCACCGAGAACATCATTCATGAATCTCTGAAAGGCTGCAGGGGTGTTGGAGAGGCTGAATGGCATAACTAGCCATTCATAGGACCCATACTGGGTCTTGAAGGCAGTCTTCTATTCTTCTCCCTTGGCAATTTGGATCAGATGTTACACATGCCAAAGGTCGATTTTTGTATAAATTCAAGCTTTTTTGGGGGTGTCTAGTAGGTCAGTGATTAGAGGGAGAGGGTACCAATCCTTCTTAGTCACTTTGTTTAGTGCTTGAAAATCTACACATAGCCAAAGGGAGCCATCTTTCTTTTGGACAAATAAAATTAGTGCCCATGTAGAGAATGAGAGGCTCTGATGAACCCCATGTTCAGGTGTTTGTCAAGGAATTCATGCAGGGTTTCTAGTTTTGATTATGACAACAAGTATAGGAGTGGATGAGGCACCTTGGCGCCATCTTCCAAGGTGATTTTAAGATCATAGGGTCAGTGGGGTCCTAGAGTGTCAGCTTTTGTTTTACTGAAAACATCAGCGAATTCATGATACTTTTTGGGGGTATTTTCCAGGTGGACCAGATCGAGGGGAACGGATGAAATGGATGAGACCTTTCCCAATCGTACCAAAGTGGCATCCATGGCTGAAAGGTCCAGGCAGAAAACTTGTGAACCTTCTAGTTTGCAGGCACATGAAAAGTGTCAAGCCCACAACACCGAGTACCGACTCACTCGGGAATACTGACCAACCGGCCCTCACCCGCATTATCTCGCACCACTGCACGGCCTTGGCTCGGTACATCCGGTACATCGTATGGACCACTCCCCTCGTACACACCCTTTCATTGTTCCTTCACCCCCTATCCACTCCTTTACCCGTTTCCCCCGAACAACATGACGGCCACTCATTGTCCTGGCCATTGCCATTGTTTTATCTTAGGCAGTCCTCTATTGTTCTATTCCTGCCCACCATTTCATTATCTTATTTTCAGCCATACTCTATTATTCTAATACCGCTTACATTCCTTATTCTATTTCTGATCACTGTGGACAATGCCTCCATGTGGTTGCCTCATACCTTATTGTCTCCATTCCTTACGCCACCCTGTTCCACATCTTGCTTCTTAACTATAAAAGTAGTGGGATGTATGTAGATAGTTCTTCACTCAGAATATCAATCGATTTGCACCCCTTTGTCCGCTCTCTATTTCTAAGTCCTTCGCTCGAGCCGACACCCTCGGATCCTCTCAAGGCTCCTCTCGCTATCCAAATTAGTGGCACGCATGGAACAGCAGGGCGCAACGCAAGAGCACATTGAAGCCTAGCCACCCCGTAATGGTTTGCAGGACTTAACCGATATCTCGGCGTCACCGAATATTGACACAAAGGCAGTTGCTTAACTAGGGCTATTCATGGAGCTTCTAATTTTGGAGAGGATCCTGGTTGAGGCCATGGAGCAGCAGCAGGTGCCAGCTGAACCGAAGGCATTGGGACTAGGGAATGGCACAGGTCACCCACGGGTCAAATGTGGGTGACCCGCACCCGACCCATGGGAAACCCAAACCCGTCAACCCATGGGTTTTTTCCCATGGGTTGACGGGTGTTGGGTGCATGCTGCACGTGCATGTGTGCAGTGCATATGGTGCATATGATGCGTACGGCATGTGCGGTGCATGTGGTGCATATGATGCGTATGACGCATACGGTGCGTGCGGCGCATATGGTGCATATGGCACGTATGACACGTATGGTGCATATGACGCGTACGATGCGTATGGTGCATGCGGTGCATATGGCGCATACGGCACGTACGACGCATACGATGCGTACGGTGCATGTGGCGCATACAGCACGTACAGCACATACGGCACGTATGGCGCGTATGGCGCATACAACTCATATGGCACATTTGTCGTATTTGTAGTGTCGCGTGCATGTATGGTGCTTTCGTCATGTTTGGGGCATCGGGTTCGTGTCTGCACGTGCATGTACGCGTAAGTTGTGTTCGTGTTGGAGTTGACACCCCGGGTTGGGCCCGGGTCACAGGTGCTCGCGGCTTGACCCACACCCACACCCAAGGACACCTGACCCAGTGACCCATGCAGGTTGGTCTGACTGTTATAGCCCATGCCCTCAACAAACCCACACTAACCCCCACAATCACCCGCTTCTGAGACCTTTCTGACCAAAAGGACGAAAGACTGTTTCCGTGGATCCCGTCCCTGTCACGCCCGTCCGAGACACCATGTTTCCGTGTCCGACCGAGACACCATTCCTGAGTCTGCTCCCGACCGAGGACTCAATACTTTGATAACCGATGCGCAAGACTATCGCGTACCTCACTCCCTTGTTCTCTCTTTTATATTAACCCCTTGTACTACCTTTCTCCTTGTTTTATGACCGGCTAAAGATAGTACAAAGAGCGTTACATGTATATAGTCTCACAGTCGACTGGACTGTTCGCTAGTACAAATATCGATTTAGTCTCCCACCAGTTTCCGATTCATTTCCGGTAGACTCCCGCCTCCTTTCCGAAATTAGGGACAGACGATCGAGGAGGGCGCAACACATAAGTTGAAGCCAAGTCCCTTCGACCTCGAACACCTCAGTGACTGGATTGAACTATTCCGCGACCTGCCCTAAGTTTCCAGCGCCTCCGTCCCCGTCCGTAGTCCGTCTGACTTCCGCTTCGGTCTTTGGCCCCGTTACGGACCTTCGCACTAGCCCGGATACCCCCTTTGGAAGTACTAGCTAAGCGCCTGACACATGGACTTAACACTGACCCGTGCATTTCCCTAATTGGGACTGTCAAGCTTTGGGAATGCCGAGATGTCAGATGGGAACAGCTAAGTCCTACAGCCTGGGAGTAGTGGCTTTGGCTTCAATGTACACATGCATTGCGCCCTACTCTTCCATGTATGCCACTGATTTGCAAAAGACAGGGTACTCAGGAGGATGCCGATGATGCCGGCCCAAGTAGAGGACTTAACAGAGGAGGGGAAAGTAGAAGAGCCTAAGCCTGGTCGATACCCAGAATGAGGAAATATGTACATGCATGCCCTACTTATATAGGTTTAAGAAGTGACATGTGGAATAAGGAATGTGAGACAACAAGGTATGCAGAGCATGTGGGTATTGTCCACAATGAGTAAAATTAGAATGAAGGGATGCAAACAGAAATAGAACAATAAAAGATAGGATAATAGAAATGTGACCAAGGATAGGACAATAGGGATTGTCCAACTATAAAACAATGGTTGCAACTGAAGATAAAACAAGGACAGGAAGTCCCAAGGTGAGGCAGATCAAAGGATAAGGGGTAGGCATGGTGGGATTAATGAATGATGAGTGGTGTAGGGTATGTAAAGGGTAATGGGCAAGGAATGTGGGTGGTGGATATGCTGAGCCGAGACTGGTGTACCAAGTGATATGCATGCGGTGTGGATACTTGGATGTGGACATAGGATGGCTGCTCGGTCAGCACTACCGAATTACTGGGTCTTGGTACATGTACTTGACAGGGATGCACCTAGGGTCATTAGCAGTTTTTTGGAACATAATACTGCCCAATACCTAATCAATCAACGGATTGTAGCAGGTGAGCCAGTTGTGACCGAGTACTACTGATACAGATAAATCTAGTAATGTGACATACATATGGATGGACTGTAATTGTCCTGACAGAAATTTGATTGGCAGTTCTACAGATTCAGTAATGACCAAGTTAGTAGTGCCATCAAATAGTTTAAGGGGAATTGAGTCAATGGAAGTAGTAGGGATTTTATGTTCCCAAACATAGGAGGATTCTATGAAGCAGTGAGTAGAGCCTGAATCAATCAGACATTTAAGAGGGATTGCTGAGGAACTCAGCACCAAAACAGAAGATAAAGGGAGAAGCATTAAGCTTAACCTCAGTACTAGCACTTGCCAAGTCAACGCAACTCCCGGTATGCTGGGGAGCCAAAGAGTTGCTGATTAGTTTTTTGACTCGGTCACCTCCACTGATTTCTCAGCTTTGATGTCTGAGGTGCTAGTCACCTTGCAGGTAGCAGATCTGGATTGTGGGGGCATAATTGTTAAGAGGTAAGAGGCACAGGAAGTAGTGTGAGTCTGAGTATACTGTCAGGCCTTGGTAACACCAAAGGTATGGTCGGGAACCGGCCAAGTCCTGCAGGCCAGTTGGGGTGGCTTGGCTTCAATGTGCTTGTGTATTGTACCCTGCCTCCTGTGCATGCCACTAACTTGTAATGGAAGAGATGCTCGAGAGGATGCCAAGGGTGTTGGCCCAAGTAGGGGCTTCTGAATGAAGGGAGGAGAGCAGGAAGGTGTAAACCTAGTTGATACTCAGACTGAGGAACTATGTACATGCATTTGCTACTTATATAGGCTAAGAGGTGGAATGTGGAATGGTAGCATAAGACATAGAGAAAAGAATCAGGTATGGAGACCATGTGGAGGTATTGTCTACAGTGATCTAGAATAGAACAATACAAGAGTAAGACAATGAAATATGACTGATAATAAACAAGTAAGATTGTGAGGAAAAATAGAACAATAGAGGGTAGCCGAATATAAAACAATAGGGCCATGACCGAGTGACAATGAATAGTGAATGTCCCGAGGGTAAATGGGAAAGGGGAGGGACAGGGAGTAGAAGAATAATAAAGAATAGGAGGGTGGGGTAGGGATAATGAACCAAATGATAAACCGAGTGTACCAAGCTGAGACTGCCCACTGGTGAGGGATGATATGGGTAAGGGTCGGTCAGTCAGTACTGCCGAGTAAATCAGAGCATGGTATTGTGGTCGTGACAATGAGAGCCTACTACCTAGCAGTAGCTGTGCCAAGGATGCTTTATACAGCTGATATCTTTCTTATACCAGCCTCCAGATACAGCAGGGGAACCAAGGGGTATGTGAATAAACTAGCGCAGATACAGCGGCAGGTGGCACTGGACATCACCGAGGCCTTCAGGATGACAGCAACTGACACACTAAATGCACATGCCAACCTCCTACCATTCCCACTCTTGGTCTCAAAAGTGGTACACAGGGCAGCAGTGAGACTAGCCTGCCTACTGCACAACTATCCCCTGGACATGAAGGTGTGGAAGGCTGCAAAAAGATATCTGAATAACACCACTCCCCCCTTTATGAGGTTATACATGCCTACAGCCTGAAACCAGACAGAATGGAGAGGATTGAGATGTGGTATTTGAGCCCAAATGGGCCCTGGCCTTCAGTACAGAAATCTCACAAAACAAGGAGCAAGTGATAGCACAGATTGCAGTGGAGACTGCAGAAGTAATTGTCTTTTCGGAAGGGTTGTGTATAAAAGAGGGAGTGGAGGCAGCAGCTATCCTTTACAGAAATGGGAAAGAGCTGAGGTTGGGGTTGTAGGGTGCAAACTTGCATCTCACCCCTGAGAGACCAATCTCAATATATTGTAATTATATATCGATTTTAGTATCACTCTGTGCGCTTTTGAATTCTAAATTTTTCTCACATTTATTTGTATTTTTACCCTCAATATTGAGGAAGTTATTCATTCTTTTCTATGTACGCTACTTACGGGCACTTATCCATGCACGACACGACATGCATGGCCGGCTCCCTGGATTGGGACCGGCAGCCTGGCTCAAACCTTTGATAGGGTCAAGGACCGGTTGCAGGGTATATGTGGGTGAAACACAACCCGCGCATGCCTCCCTCCTCAGTTGTTGACTACACTGAGGAGGTGAGTGATATAATATATTGAACAAGCCTTTAAGGCTAATTTCTCTTTATTCTTTTTGTAAGATAAAATAAATAGGTATATTTTCCGAATATACATCAAGTTGTTGACTACACTGAGGATATAAAATAAATAGATTGCCTATAAATTCTTCAAACCTACTGCAATTTGCTCATAATCTCATCACTGCCTACTATGTGATGAGACCATCTGAGCTATTAAATCACTGGATCAACAACCATCAGTTGTATTACCTTATTTTGGTAGGAGGCTGTCTGGTATGTTTTTCTCTATACTCATTAGCTTCTGAGTTGACAATGTGCAGGATTTTAACTATGACAATCACTGTGGAAGGTGAACGCAAACTTCATGGAATGATCGTGAAATATGACTGATGACAAGGCAACAAATTCCAGTCATACTTTTCATTCATGTATGTTGTCTTGAATATGTAAGCTTATTTATTTATTTTCAACAATAACATTTTGTAAAGGTCTATATGGTTTACAACCACAACAAAAAAAATTATATGGCCCTATTGTCCGATTGGTGTCAGTTGCTGGCACCATTGTCATTTGGTTGCTCTACCTTCTGGCTGGTGGGGTCATCTTATAACCTAGTTCCCATCCATTTTTTTCTTATCGGCCCAGTAGGAATGGGACTTCCTTGTATTGATGGCCTCACTGGCTGCTATGCTCCTGTTGTTTCACTCACTTTGCACTGTCTCTATTGCAGTCCATGGTGACCGAAACCATGTTATATGTCTGCATACTCTATAAAGCATGGGTAATATACAAGCTGGAATATAGCTCACCGATGCTGGAAAGACTCATTAAAGATAGGTTTGCATACCTCATTGTGCATGTATTTAAGCAGCTCTAACATTAGGATAGTGCCCTCTACTTTTCCAGGTCAGGTCCATAGGCTATCTGCCTGCATTTGGCTATACTGATATAGGTTGTGCAGCATTTTTGTGGCACTACCACATACCCAACATTGGCCGCATGCAGTGCATGCGTGTCGTATGTGAACACTTACAATGCATGCCTTAACAAGGTGTGGACCAAGTGGTCAGAGGTTTATCATGACAGTACGGTTTTGATTTTTTTCTTTCTATAATACCCTAACTGTCTCTTGGGATGCAGAGAAGTATCACGAAGGCTGTCTTTGCACACACACATAACAGGAGTTCATAGATTACAATGAACGAGTCAAATGTCTCATTCCCACAGAGAAATTACTCGTATATGAGGTGGGAGAAGGATGGGAGAGGCTGTGCAATTTTCTCAATATGTACATTCCTTTGATACTTGGTCTAGGATTGCCAAGTACATGCAGCTCATCAACCACTGATTGCAAAAAGCACACCATTTGTGCATTCAGGTGTCACATGATTGTTCTTGTAGGCCCATCCTCTTCTACAATATGTGATAAGAGGGTAGACTTCCCCCCTCCATTCAAGCCTACAATTATGACTCGGGTCCCAGGATGGATTGCAAGATTAACATGCAACAATACCCATCTTTGCCCATCCCTATACTGAAATCCAAAATTCTCAAACCTAACGAGCAGCCAGGTTGGCCAATCCTAACCCTGACCTATACCTAGGCTACCCCTGCTTGCATTAGGGTTGCTGGTAGCCCCATCCTGCCTTCTGGGAAGGCCATGTGCACTTGCCTCTGTATGTATGTTGTCTATATCTAAGGCAGATGTGTACCTGGGTGCACCTGAGGTAGGATGCTGTTTTCATTGGGGTTGCTGGTAGTCCCATCCTGCCTCCTGAGAAGCCCAGGTGTACTTGCCTCTGTGTGTATGTCGTCTATACCTAAGGCATTTACCTGGGTGTACCTGAGGTAGGGTGCTTTTTGAATTACCAGAGCTACAAGTGGTATCCATGTCAACACCTCGGCCTTGGATGAATGTTATCTTGCTAATCATGTGGAGAGAGAATGTAATAGATGCTCTCAAATGGTGGTATGAGAAGAGGTCCACTTTTCCCTGTCTATCACGCATGGCCCAAGATTATCTGTCTA